>JAMPIV010009984.1:0-154905 GCA_024509875.1 Oreohelix idahoensis | reverse complement strand
TCTTCATTGTCAGGGATGCTACAATGAGATGGGATACATTGTTTAACAACCCTTTTGAGTCGTTGACACAGTTTGTGGAGCACTACTCTTAAGTCATTGTGGTAAAGTGGGTTGATATAAATATTTATAGGGGACTTAGTGTACTGACTGAGATCAGCTGTGAAGGTATCTGTATCTAATAAGTGTGGTGTATTACAGATAACCTTACTTGCTACCACATTTATACCTCAGTCAGACTTATTCTGGAATATTGTGATGACTACGTTGAATGTCTAGGGTTATGATAATGATGAAGTGTATGTTCACAACAACCAACAGACAGATACACAATTTAATTTAATCCACAATACTTTACAACACTGTGACACTCACACACATAGAACACTCTATAAGACTATCTTAAATGAGTCAAGTGTTAACTTTTAAAAATATATGTATTAATTCCTTCAAATATTAGATATCCTGATTCAACTACAAAGTGAATCAGGAATCACAATCAAATGTAATCACAAGTTATATGTACACAATTTATAGATAGAATCTTTGTATTGACATATATTATTATTGCAATATGTGTGTAAGTTGGGCTGTAGTACTATGAGGTAATACTGGCTTTTCAAGTTAGATTGTTGTTTGTCATCATGACTTCAAGTGTTTGTTTCTGGTGGAAATAATATTGTAAAGGTTCACAGTTTCTTTTTATTTGAAACAAATAAATGTCCCTCTTGATTTAAGGTAAAGTCACTTTTAGAGGGGGTATACACAAGATTGAGCTGCTCTGGCCACGAACTCTTAACTTCTGTGTGGGCGGCAGGAAACAGTCTCCACTGCTCGCTTGCTTCACCGTGTTCTTGAGAACCAACACTGGTAGATATATTGACCAAGGAGTCTGCTACCAGCCTCTGGATTCAGCAAAACTCAGACCAGGTGCTGCTTTAATATGTTAGTACCCCGGTCCCTGAAACAAGAAGGTTGTACCTCCTACTTCAGAACTAATTTATAATCTATTTCCACACTGAGCACAATACATAACAAACACAGAGTTCAGCGCGGTAGGCCAACTGCTAGCTTCTCATGTAACAGTATACACCAGTATTCCTCTCCCTAATGGTTACAACGCCTCTGCAATTCCAGCATTATTTCCTTCTATTCAATAAGATAGGTGTCATAGTACTATTTGGCAATTCCATATAGTTATACTCCTCTCCGACAAGTTTTGTTCATGGGGGAGCAATATCTAGGCTTTTCTTCATGTTTGCTACTGAACCACACACATACAGACATAAATTTATCAATTCACATTCAATTTTTCATCTAAAAGATATCAAATATTTCTAGCTTACCACAATTCATGGAAATATTAAACAAAATACGTTGACTGGCGATGAGTTATGGCACAATTCCGATCTGACTCTGTCCCAGGCTTTCATAAGAAAAATATGAGCTGGATCTCAACGCACTTGCTTCTAAGTAAGTTTATTTTCAAAATGTGGCCCTGAACTGACGCTCCTAATTGACTATATCAAATGGTCTAACCAATAAGACCATGTTTACAAAAGCATTTGAAAAAAGTACCCTTCCTACCGTTTCCCTTAACAACCAAAAATAGTAATTGCAGTCGACTAATCATGTTTCGCCTTACATATAATTCTAGCCAATCAAATCGGATTTAACTTGTTGGCCTATTTCCCGTAAAATAGTGGTTTTAAAACATGCCACTGAGCAAATATGATCTGGTGCTGTCAGACAACCTCACTATTTTATTTTGGCTATAATTTGTTAATTATTAGACTATTTGCTTAACACCTAACAGATTCTTTGTCAGCAAGTCCTAGGGCACCCAAATATATAAGATTAATGGAGCCAAGTGGCTGCGTTCAAAATATGTATTTTCTTCTAGGATAGTCGTGCTGTTACCACCTCCTCACTTCCATACTATGGGGTGTCTTCTGTACTGTCAGGCTAATGTCAGGATTTCAGACGTAAAACAGTATTGGGTCATGTTTCCTAATAAGCATTAACCATGTTTTTTAAAACCTAACCGTGTATTGGTAGTGTTTTTTTTATTACTGTTTATTTGAAAAAAAAGTTAGTGCTTCATGCCTTTCGCGTTCACTTTTTCATCGCGAGACGGCGTAGTAGCATTGCATGCGTTCCTCCGTTCAGCCCTCTCTCTCTCTCTCTCTCTCTCTCTCTCTCTCTCTCTCTCTCTCTAAGTCCGTCTGTCTTTTCATTACGCAGTGTATATAATGACATTAATGCTAGTATTAATCTAGGTCATTACGCAGTGTGTCTATCTCAAGGTTTTCTAAGAAATACAGTACACGTTTTATTTTTGAACCGCGTGTAGTTTATGCAGTAGGCTTTACTAGCAAACGTGAAAGCGTTACAATATGCAGACGAAGTAGAAAAAGGGGGATTTTTGTACGCCATTGTGACAGCACTGGTCTTTTACCATTCCTCTTTCCTTTTATTGAATTAATTCGTTAGGCTTTACATTTACTTTTTAATTTAGATATGTGGATTTAGAATGTTTCACGACAGTCATCCAGGTCTATTTTATTCTGGCTCTTCAGCGTTGCAACTATTGAAGAAAATAACTTGTCTCTCAGTATTTTCCTCTGTCATTAGGACCTCTGCTGCAGTATTCAAGACCTCTGCCCCTGCTCTGAAATTACTTGAGAATTTTCTGTTGCCACTGACATCTTTATTTTGTGTTCCAGTGCTTAAGCGCAGAAGCACACCTCAACCTTCTGTTCGTAATATGATATTTTTCATGTCACGTAACAAGAATTAGGTAATTGGGAAAGTAAAGGTCTGATGATGTTTTTACAATACATATGGCAAGTGAAAGTCAATTAAATATCTAACTGGAAACACCAGGCCTATACATCCCTCCCCCTGATTATTATTTTTGTTTGGTGTTTTGTTTTGTTTTATCTCGTTTTTGTTTGTTTGGGGTTTTTTTTAACATACACGCAAAATTGGTCATTTTGATTAGCCCTATTTACAATGATTTGACAGAATGTGATGCCACTTTCCCATATCGGCAGCTGTTCATATTATTTGGAATTGAAAACAGTATATATCCAAATTATAACCTATCAGAGGTTGAACGGGATATTTTTCATCATTAAATTTAAAAAAAAAATAACGTAATAAGACATACTTGATCTTTATTCCCTAATTTCTGATATATTGTGTGAGCTGGAAGATAAAAGGGCGCGGCACTTCTTAAGATACTGTTAATGGGCGCGGAACTTTTTAAGATGCTGTTAAGGGACGCGGGACTTCCTAAGATGCTGTTAAGGGGCGCTGTACTTCTTAAGATAATATTAAGGAGTGCGGAACTTCTTAAGATGTTGTTAAGGGGTGAAGAACTTCCAAAAGGTTAACAGTACTGAGCTAAAACGTCACAGACGGCATACAAGAAAAGCCTTGCTCAACGTAAACACTTTCTGTCAAGCTTGTCAGACCTAAGTACCCGGTACTTTTCACAACTAGCTTTGCCCTAGTGCAGTGGTGGCCAAGCTAAGGTTGGCCGAGGGCCAGATTATGGTGAAGGGTAACACCAGAGGGACAGACCTATAAAATCCTTAAAAAATAACGTTCTGAGATTAAGTTTTACATATATAATGAACCACGTACAGAAAGCAACGGCAAACTACTGTACTGCCCATCTGCCAAGACATGTATACCAGTCTTCGAACTGAAATTACTATTTAAAAAAATATAGTGAATCTGTTGTTTTAATTTGTTTTGTAATTTGTAATATGACATGTAATTATTTATTTCAAACATCCATTTGTGTGTTATTTCATTTTGAAGAGTGTGGCTTCAATCAACAATAAGAGGCCGGCCAAAACAGGTTGGCGGGCCGATCAAAACTGGTTGGCGGGCCGGATCTGGCCCGCGGGCCGTAGTTTGGCCACCGCTGCCCTAGTGGTTCAGTTTACCCTGACCTCCCAAACCTATTTCTTGACGCTGACAAAATCGACTTCTTTATTTCCGTCTTAATTTCTTATTCACCGAGTGTCGGACTTTTCATGGGAGTGCCAGAAACTTGAAGGGGAGTTCCCAAAAGTGGGACTCGGTGCGTTCCTAGGAAGGCAACCAGTGGAGTATAATTTACAACAAAAATAATTGTCCTGTCAGTCTGTCTATCTGTCTGTCTCTCTCTCTGTTTTCTGTACCCTCTGTCTGTCTCTCTCTGTTTTCTGTACCCTCTGTTGTGTAGTTTCTTCATAGACCTTTGTTCTGTTCCACCTATTTCACAATAAATGTAAAGGTAATGCCATAGCATATACTGCTGTAGGGGAGTGGAAATGTTAGACTCTTCAATATACTAGATCTCAGGCACCCCCTCTTACTCAAAAGCACAGCCTGGCCTCTGGCGACAGTTACTGAGATGTCCATTGTTACCTTTACAGGTAGGTTCTAACACAATCATTGCCCTGCTATATGGTATTGTTCTTCGCCTTCATTACACGGGAGCTTCCCACGGAGCACAGGCCTTTAACTTATGTCAAGACTTCCTGTCACGTGTCATCAGTTCAAGGTCTTTCCATGTCTTCTTCATCCTCTTCATGACTGTCTCCAGCTTTCTTGTCCTTTAGTCCAGGGGCGTCTTAACAGCCTAGTAGGCCCTGGGCCGTCTTAACAGCCTTGCAGGCCCTGGGCCGTCTTAACAGCCTTGTAGTCCCTGGGCCGTCTTAACAGCATTGTAGGCCCTGGGCCGTCTTAACATCCTTGTAGGCCCTGGGCCGTCTTAACAGCATTGTAGGCCCTGGGCCGTCTTAACATCCTTGTAGGCCCTGGGCCGTCTTAACAGCATTGTAGGCCCTGGGCCGTCTTAACAGCATTGTAGGCCCTGGGCCGTCTTAACAGTATTGTAGGCCCTGGGCCGTCTTAACAGCATTGTAGGCCCTGGGCCGTCTTAACAGCATTGTAGGCCCTGGGCCGTCTTAACAGCTTTGTAGGCCCTGGGCCGTCTTAACAGCCTTGTAGGCCCTAGGCCATCTTAACAGCCTTGTAGGCCCTCGGCCGTCTTAACTGCATTGTAGAAATTACTGGGCTAAGAAATGCACTGGGTCCCTACCAGCCCTACCCACCCACGGGAATAAAAATGATGCCTTATGAACAATATGGCAGCATCCCAGCATGGGGCCCCTAGAATCGTGGGGCCCCTGGGCGCTGCCCAGTGTGCCCATGCCTTAAGGCGGCACTGCTTTAGTCTTCCTCTACTTCTCCTATTCTGGGGATTCCGGGGAACGCGACGCCTAGTAATGCTATCAACACGTTTCCTCAGTGTGTGTCCTATCCAACTCCAGCGGCTTCTTCTCATCTCTTGTTCGATTGAAACTTGTCTGGTTCTTGTTATATTGTACATTATTAAGTAGGGCATATAGAGTTCATAGTTGGACGGTAGAATCATTACCTTTTAGCGAAGAGAAGTGTTAGGTTTAACACGATTTGTCTCAGTATAAATGACAATAAATAAGATAACGTTAATTTTTAATACAACGAATTACCCTCTATAATACAAATAAAAAATAATTCAAAGTCCAGGAGGTCCCAGCAAAATGGTCCTAATCAGGGACCATTACAATTGCTAAAGCTGGCACTGCCGATACAAATTTTTTTTTAAAAACAGGAATTTTGCCTCGTTTTGTTGAGGCGCGCCTCATTCAACCTAGTCACACGATCCTTCCGATATTTTAGGGTGCAAGTTTAAATATAAAAGACCTTGCGGTCTGATATCTTACCGCTACAAACCGATTTGTGTAAATAATATTCTTCAAACAGCAACAGCGTGTTTGTATTTTGTCTCTCTAGCATTAGGCTGGATCAAATTCTGTTTTTTTTCTCAGTGCTTGTCTGATGACGCGTATGGTGCAACACCGTTGCTAAGGGCGGTCGCGATAAACCGTTGTAATTGTCTTACGTCTGGTCAGTATCAGTACAGTAGCAGAGCTGCTATGTCGTATAAAATATGGCGCGATCAATTTTAAGAGACTGTAATGGCATATTCGTCAAATAGATAATTCTGGAAGCTAACTCTTACCGAAAATAATGTGGCGTTTCCATTATAGAATACTGTTCCAGACTAGCACATGGTAGCACACCTCACAATGACTGAGCTTGAGGCAGCCATTGTATTCTTCAAACAAAGAAAGTTACCTGGGAAAGATGGGGTAACAAATGACATGCTTAAAGGGCTAGAGCCTATTGGTAAGAAAACTCTCCTCAATATTATGAACTATATCTGGAAGCGTGGCATTGTGACACAGGACTGGAAAGAAGCAATGCTAATTCCGATTCACAAAAAGGATAAAGACCGAATGGACTCCAACGGCTATAGACTCATAAGCCTTCTAAGCTGTACGAGAACCCTTACTTACTTAGTCGTTCCTTTTCTACCATGGGGTGTAGAGGTTTGGAAAAGAGAGCGCCATACTATCCAATCGGCAGACTTCTTCCCGACATGGTTCCATCCTAGTCCTCGGTCCTTTAGCGATTTGTCTGTGACGAAACGGTTGTACATGCTCTTTTGTGCGATCTCTCACACCTTCAGCCCTACGGCAGTATCATTTCTTTTTTATCATTTTTCTCATCATTCGCTTTTATTTAGCAATTTTTATGCCTCCTATGCCTCCTTCCTTTTACTCTATATGTTGAATCTAGTAGGGGAAAGTCTCTAACGCTCCCCTCCGCTACGGAAGTATTTGCCATGGGACTGTCTTTATCTTGTTTACGACTCCTCAGACGTATTTACGTTTCGTCAGGTGAACTGTGGTATTATCGTAACAATACCCAGGCATAAGACCGGTCACCCGCTTATCTCTTTGAATCCGTCTGACCACCTTTGGAAACGTGCCGGTCCAACATTTGACCCCAGTAAAAACCCGATGACCGTGTTGACACAGCTTGTATTGTGCGCACGATGAAAGAAGACAACATTGTCTGACCAGACATCTGTCTTGCGGAGGCACGCAGAAAAGGCGATAATTGGATAATCTGTCGGGATAGACATCTTGGCGGAAGACATTACGCCAGGAAAACATGGTCACAATATTGTGGGAGGCAGACAGGTGCAGCCAGAACAATATTACGTCTTATTATAAAGATGTCACGCGTGAAATTTTAAATTTAATATTAAAACACATGAGGGGATATTTTGAATTAAAAACTTCCCCACACAAACAGTGCTAGAGATATTTGATTGGTTTGAAGTGAAATGCCGGAATATACAACGAATTCTATTGGAACATTCGGCGAAATGTGATTTAAACTGAGAATTAGAGATATAATCTAGTGAACTCTGAGGCACAGAACAGACAGCTTCGCAACTTCACACGAGCAACACCCAACAGCCAGGAAAAGAAGGATCGGACCTAGAATTCCTATATCAAAAGTGACAGATCGACAGTATTTGGGCAACTCTGAAACCTTAAGAGTAAACCCGTAATATTTGTGGTACGTGAGAGGTTATTGATGTTACTACACTAAGGGTAAACAAAGTGAGGTCCAGCTGTGTAAGTTCCCTGAGTCTAACTGATGATGATGATGTCAGGGTCCCTATCCGCTACCTCTCTAAGATCTCACTCTGTGTAAAATAATCTCGGTGATGTTGTGTGGCAAGTGTCTAGGGTAATGTATCTATTGTAATGTATGAACAATGTCAAACATAACTTTAACTCAATAAAAGTGAAGTAAGTAAGACTGTTGGTAAAGTTATATTAATATATTACAATTTTTTTATTTTCCTGTACCTCAATTCTTTTGGGACAGGAAGGTTTTCAAATCAAGAAAATTTTATTTACAACATATAAATAAATAAAGAGGACCCTTTGTCCATAACTGGTATATTAAAGTGTCATTGTATGTGTATCCCACAGTCTGGTTTAATACTTTCTATAACCAAGAGTCAATTATGTGAGGGTCTGTTGGTATCATCACGCCCACAGGAATTTCTGTTCTGGTTGTGGAAATTGTTAAGATGAGATTTCATATCCCCATTTAAAGGGACTTGACCTGACAGCCTGTCTGAGGTGGATGACTGTAGACTATGCAAGGTCAACACAAGAGTTGTCTTCTGACCACAGATGCAGCATGCAGCTTTACTGAAGCTTCAATGTACACAAGGTCTGCCTGCACCAGGTTTCCTGCCACCACTAAGTAATAGGCAATATAACCCTGAAAAAGAAGGATATTCCCTCCCTTTTATATGCTGGCTAGAACAATTCCACAACTAATCAATACTAAGATTTTCTGGCATCAGTCACGTGTGCGAACCATTTGCACCAGACCCTATTTTCTTTGACTTCACTCCGTCCTGTGTTTACATTCTTCTTCCCATATTGCTGCAACGCCCCTGTCACCTTAAGCATTGATTGTCCTCCCTAAAATCAGCTGGGGTATACAATTTTCTTCTTGTGACCTGTTAAATCTTTTGTTCAAACATCCTAGGTATGTTTTCATGTGTCATTAGAACACTGTGGCACTGCAGAAGATTGCTAGTGGCCTCTGGACTTACAGTCGTAAGATTTTATGGCAATATTCAAACACAAATTAGTTTCACTTCCCTCTAAGTCTGCTTAGGCATTTCCTACTTAGGCTGTCGTAACCTCTTCCAATTGGCAATGTCAAACAACAAAATAAGGCGCACAATCTGTGGCCAGTTACATGCCAATGAAATACTAATACTTATTTATCTTACCGCAAGTAAAGAATAATCACACAATCACCGGATTGACTAGCAGTAAATGGCTCAATTCCAGACTGCTGTGTCATCCAGACGGCAAAGGCATTTGTCACCAACGCTTTGCATCTGCTCTCAACCTGTTTGTGCTTAAGTTTTTCTCAAATGGCGGACTTATTCAAGCAGGGTTAAAGGCTATCAATTCCAACCAACCAATCAAAAGACGCGTCAAAAAAATTAACTAATTTTGGACCATAAACACTGAGCGTTGTTCAGTGTGTTTGCTCGTCTGATTTTATTTATATATTATATATCGCAGTTATTTATAGACCGATTTTAAATATCAGAATTGATTATTAAACGGCCCGCTGTCCTCTATCTACCCCTATAGGTTTCTTTCATTTATTTCTCCCCGTTTTCATCTGTGTAATTTTTACGTAATTAATTGCGCTTTTTCCCGAACTGAAAATATTAATGAAATAAATGTTTCTACGTCAAGATAGTTTTATTAATGGGAAATCTTTATGGTATTATGTTAATCAATATCAACGCTACAATTCCAGATATCTCTTTCCTTTTAATTCTCTTTAGTTTTTGAGGAATAAATTATTTAAGTTTTGTTTAAAACACATATTAGACATTTTTCTCACTCGAACCAAAAATTTTATCGTCACTATAAAACGAGGTAACAATCCGATTGATTGTTAATTTTTACGCCGTTCGTTAATAAATATTGGGGGGGGGGGGGGGGGGGGGGTTTGGGGGTAGTAGCCTTTTTAACTTGGTGTAGTAGAAAAATTCAAATCCTTTAGTCAAATTGTTGGCGGTTGATTTTACGGTGGCCTTGAGACAAATTTCAAATGCGGTAGTTATTAATAGATTTTAGGAGTACGTTAGTTAATTTTCAAGCGGGGAAATTTGAGCGCGTTGTGACACAGATTCACTTCATCACAATATTTATATACACAGACTGTAAAACTTCAGGGGCCAGGACTTTATAAATACAAGACTGGAAACCTAGGAATTGGATCATCAGTCATAAGAGAAATAATATCCCAGACCAAGTGTATCGCCGAACACCCGTCGAAGAGAAATTACTAGTTTCCCAGGCCAAGTGTTTCACAGAATACCGTCATAAGAGGAATTTCTCAGATGAAATTGATTCGAGAATATATGCACCAAAATTGCTCGCGTCCATCTGAAATCTGCGCAAGGATGTATATTCCCAAAAATTTGGGGTAAGTTGTGAACATTTCTATTACATGTCAACTACCAATTTATGCTGTGGATTTTATAATGATACTAATTTAATACTTGGCTCGCTCCGCTAGGAGACGACCACAACATACAATGGGTGACACAGAAGAAATAACACTTTTCTACAAGACTTTCCCTTTAATAAATAACTGCACACAGTATAGCCACATAAGGCGAAAAACAGTATGAAATACACATGACAATGCCCGAGAAACTTGACTAAATTAATATAACAGATTAATCTCATACATGACAGTATAACAGTGGTATCCAAACTCTGTACTGAAAATCGCTCACTATGGCGAGCCAAAATCTACAACAATGGAAAACTCAATCCACTGGCATATTACACCCGATGGCCAGACAATAATATCACTGGACACTACACCACTCCAGAATTATAATTATTTCCATCAGAATAAACCACTACAGCAAACTCTCGGCCATAATCCATATTCAATGAAAAGGGAAACCAAAAAACACGTCCGTCTTGGGCAAGCCAGAAAACTCTCTTTATGTCTTTCTCACTTAATCTATATTCGACTTCCGTCCTCTTCACGTGACTCAGTCGTTTATACAAAAGATATCAAGGTTGCCAAAACTCGCTGATAACGATGTCACCAACCTAGTTTTTCTGCCACTAAAAAATACGCCGTGACATCTATTACAAACGTGAATTTAACATGTTTTCTTGCTAGTGGTTATATATGAGGCTAGCAACCTCAGCATATGAAAATAGTATATGCATGAACCACTACTGCAAGAGCTGGTGATTGTTTCTGACTCGTCGTGCGGGGAAACCCGACAGCAGAGAGACCCCAGATTCCGACGGGAGTAGGGATGGGTAATGAGTGATGATTACATCACATGTGCCTATGGTGTAACATATTATCTTGTGAGATGTAAGTACCTTTTTTAATTGTAATTAAGGCAAATCGTTATTCACGCACTCCAGACGCAATTTCCTAGTTGATACCCAGAAGGATATTGGTGAATTTTCATCATATTCCCTGAGTTAACTGTTTGCTCTGGATTTTAATTCTTCTTAGAGGTTAACATTGGTGGGTGGAGCGCATGACAATGGACCTGTTAGTTTGCGGCGAACAAATGTACTTAGCAGGCATTTGTTTCTTTCTATTTGTCTAAAGTTCGTGGTTACAAGCCATCAGAAGATTTGTGGTACTAACGCCGCTAGTGTGAGCGAAAAGCATCCACCATAACCGTCTACAGTGGAAGAGAGTGTGGAGGAGGCTTTCGTCATAACAGAATTGATGAACCACAGCTGCAGGACTCCCTCATACAAGCTAAGTACTAACTAAAAGACACCAGCAAAAAGGACATTTCAGTTAAACTTTAAGTATAAAGTTACATTCCCACCTACGTCTCAATGACGAGAACTTTATATCCATCAAAATTCCACTAATCTTTCCATATTTATTTAAACCCGTTAAAGACTATTTCACTATTAAATTTGTTACCTGTTGTTTTAAAACTAAACAATAATAGTTGATTCAGTTATATGTATGAAAGCAAAAGTATGAGCCAGAATCTTTAATATATATAAATACTTAGACACATATTTACACTAAACAGAGCTATACCATGTAAGAGGGATTTCGTTGGATTACACCAACTTGAACGGGCTAAACCATTGCTTAAATCCTTCACAAAAGGCGACGGACCAGATATAATGCGTTAACAATTGTTCAGCCCAAATGCAACATTGTTCGTGACTTCTGGAAATATCTTGTGAAAGCTCCCTTCAGGTAGAAGTGTCATTAATCTTCTATCTACATCTCTGCCAAGAGTAATCTTGCACGCAGGTAGATACCTTGGAAGCCAATATTAGATACTCTTGAGTTTTGGTCACTGTTGGACCACTACTGCAAAGCAGGGGAGGCAATCCGTGACATTGTCTAACGTTGTCCTCCCTGCGGACTCTGTGTCGTCCTACAGATCTGGATCCCTGGCTCTTAGTTTCCCATACTTGTCATGGTAGCTGATTTTCACCCATTCTGCAGACATGGCCAAACCATCTTAGTTGGGACTGTTCTACTTGGGTCTGCAGAGGTTACGTTTTTAGGCCTTGACGTATCGTCTGGTTGCGGGTCATGTCTTTTCTTTTTACTTCAACCACCTTCCTCAGATATCTCATTTCTGAGGTTTGGATCTGACTTTTATTGGTTGTAGTCATTGCCCATGACTCGCATCCATACGTCAAGACTGGGACATAGGTGGAGCGGTGATGCGTGATGCCATATGATGATGGATGGCATCCGCATGTCTGGTTTTGTGTAGTGTGTAGATGTGTTCAGTCAAAACAATGTTCATGCAACAATAACAGGGCAATCCACATAGGACGTCAGTAAACTCACGACGTATAAAGTCAATGAGTCTTGAAACAGCCGTTGACGTTTCTCTTCATTATTTATTGTGGACGCCACAGTGACAAAATGGTTACGCAAATGTGTAGGCACATCAAACAGTCATTATCACAGCAACATTCAATACAGCAATAAACGGTAGACAGCATTACAATGATGAGTCAGATGCATGTTATATTTCATAGTGCTGTAAATGTAGTCAGGTGGAAAACTCCATCCTTTTCTATAACAGCCAGGAGATAACCAGATGTATGAGATCAGTTCACTCTCCTTAGTTTGACTTCAGCAAGACAGACACGTCTGCCGAAGTATAAATAATGTCCTCAAAAATATCCTCTAGATAATAAAGGTTTTCCAAACCTAGTTCATTTAACAAAGTAGCAAGTAATGGTCCTTGGTACCTGCATCAACCGATGCAGTACAATGCAGCGACATGTGAGCTAGGAAAACATCTCGTGACGACGACTTTCGCAGACAGGCTATGAATCGAAATCGCTCACGACCCAAAATCAATAGAGTTAATGAAAGAGTCAATTTACCTTGCTTTCATGAAATACACAGAAATATCACGCCTCCCGACATGTGGGAAACACTAGAGGTATTATCTCGAATAAACGAAATATCCATTAAGAGGACTACACATCCCTGACAGAACAAAAATAGCGGAGATCCCCTCTTCAACGAGGCATCTCTTTCGCCATTCCAAATCGCTCACTCCCACTAGTGGTGGGCGGAAACCGATCGACAAAGAAGCAAGACAAGTCATGCGCAGTCCAGCGCAAAACGACCACAGCTCAAATTTAACTGCATTCGATACCAACGCGAGAAGACAAATGCTTACCGAGAAAAGTGACTATAAATTCCAAGCAGTTGTTGCCCTTGCGTTATAAAACAGATATTGAAATAAAACGATGTTGCGAAAATTTATCACGCAACAAGCGGTATACATCCATTTTCATCTTCTTGAAAACTTCTCTTTTATTGATAAATCCTCGATTTATGGCCTGAAAAAGTCTGCCAGCTGCTGATCTTCGGGTAGCCAAATCTTCTTTGATGCCTCCCTTACAGTCTATGACAGCTCTGAAATATTTAAAGTGGTTGACTTGCTCCATGGCCTGTTCTCCCAGCTTAATCTGATGCCTTCTTTCCTCTCGTGATATCACCATGGTTTTTTGTTTTGGAGCTGCTGATGACCATCCCTCTCTTCACCAGCTCTTCCTTCCAGACTTGCAGGTTGTATTGAAGATGTACCCCTGATTTAGCAATCAGAACAACATCATTGGCCAATGCCAGCTCTGAAATACAAATATGTCTCATCTTCCAGTACCCTACTGAATACTTTCTTGCCCTCTCCTTACATGCTTTAATGACATCATCCATGATGAGTTTGAAAAGATAAGGTTACAGGATATCACCTTGTCTTACACCAGTGGTGGTCCTGAACTCTTCTGACTTATGGTTAACCGTCCTCATATAATTTGTGCAAGACTTGTAGAAGCTATGTATGCAACCAAGCACAATTATTCCATTGTGGAAAAGACGATGCTTTCCTGATATAAAATATGACTTTCCAGACATTGAAAGTAATGGAACACAGACAGAAACACAAAGAAAGCTTATGGCAACCAAGTATATTAACCTAAAATGTCCTCTGGACACATGCATATACTGATGGTTCAGCAAAAAATGCAATTGAAAATGGAGGAGCTGGCATCCTCATTAAATTGAAGAACAGAATTCACTATGCCAATGGTCACTGGCAAATACTGCTGAAGCAGAAGCTCTGAAAATAGGCAGTGGAAACTCTTGTTGAGTACAGAGCACATGCAGAAAAACAGATAGTGTTCTTTACAGTTGCCCTCTCAGTAATAACAGCCTTGAAGAGCCACCATGCTAAAGGATTGAAAGATCTGCTAAACTCACTCGAAAGCCTGACCATATGCTTCAACAAGTGCACAGTGCAGTGGAAACCAGCCCATTGCAACATTCCAGACAACGAAGAGGCAGATAAACTTGCTAAAGAAGGGGAAGCGCTGTAACAAAGCGATATAGAGACAACCTATGAAATGGCTAAAACAAACTATAAAAGTCACATTCAAATCCAAATGGGACAGAGAACACACAGGTCACATAAAAGATGATGCCTATCACCGCCAGCTATCTAGGCAAGACCAGGTCATCATTTTCCGCTTAACGCACTGTTCACAATAGGTTGAGGTACCATCTATATCACAAGTGCAGGACTAGTCCAACAGATCTGTGCTCCTGTGGCACCAGCCCACAGACAGCCGAAAATCTGCTCAAGTTCTACCCAACTTACAGCAGTGAGCGGAGTGGCATATGGCAACAACCCACTTCTCTCAACAAAAATATGTTTGAAGATGTCAGGAACCTTGAGCTGACTACTGCTTTTAATTGAGTCATTAATGTAGAAGTCTGAGGGCGAACGAAAAAGAAAACATAATTGTGATAGAGAGACTAAAAGAATAAAAAACAGACTAACATCAGACCGACAACTTTAGACAATCGGTCACTGCTTATACAAACGAGTGAGTAAGCAGACAAACAGAACAGCAGACTGACAAGGGTGTGACGAAATCAGTCGTGCACTTTTTATAACTCTCGTACCCTCCGGCTGTATCACTTCATTTCTTCATTTTTCTCACTCATCGTCCTATTATTTGGCATATTTATTGCCCTTACATCCTTTGTGCTGTGACCACCCCCAGACGTATTTACGTTTCACCAAATGAACTGTATTATTATCGAGGTTAATTACACAGGTCAGCGATAATAAGTTTATCACATGAGTCGCCTGGCCACCTTTGTTAGAGGCGCTCTCTATTGACACAATATGGTCTCGTACGAGCGATGAATAGAATGTCATATTGTCTGTCTGAGAGATCCGTCTGGCGGAGGCACGAAACACAGGTGATAATGAGATAATAGCTTTCGCCGGCCTATCACTGTGTAAGTGTTACAGATAACCTGTCTAGGGAGGCAATATTGGAAGGTAGCATCTGGGCGGATGTATTACAGCATTATTAGAAGAGGTCACGCGTTGGAATTTTAAACTGTAATATTTTAAAACACACGGGGGAACCTAATGATTTAACACCCCAACCCAAAAGTGCAAAAGAGATTGGATTGGTGTAAAGTGGGAGCCGGAATACAAAATGGTTCTCATTGGCAAATTCTTCGGAAGTACAATCTGGGATTTTGAACTTTTGGAAATATAATCTAGCAAAATCGGAGTCACAGATCAGACTGCATCGCAACGTCAAACTAGCAACTCCCAGAAGCCAGAGAGAGAAGTATCGGACTAAGAATTCCTAAATTATAAGTGACAGATCATAATTATTTGGGCAACTTTAGAACTTAAAAGTAAACCCGCATTTTTAAATACCAAGACTGGAAACTTACAGGACCAGGATCGACGTATTTGGACAACTTTAAAACTTAAAAAAAGTAAACCCGCATTTATAAATACAAAAGACTGGAGGCCAAAGGAATCAGATCACATGTCATAAGAGGAATACAAACATTTCCAGACCAAGTGATTCGAAGCATCTAATAAAGTGATGTGTCCATTCTAAACTGCGTGAGGAGATTGTGTTCCCGAATGGTTACTTTGAGGTAAGTGTAAACATTTAATTTACAAGTGTGAATTTGACATATTTTCTTGCTAAGTGGTTATATATGAGGTTGGCAACCTTAACAAATGAAAATAGTATATTCATAAACCACTACAGCAAGCGCTTGTGATTTCTTCTTGCTAGTCGTACAGAAAGCCGACAGCAGAGGTGACCCAGACTCCGACTGGAGCAGTGATGAGTGATGATTACATCACATGTGCCTCAAGTGTATCATATCATTTTGTGAGATATATGTACCTTGCTAATTTTAATTCAGGCAAATCATTGATTTCGCGCTGTCCAAGCACATGTTTTCCCAGTTTAACACCCAGAAGAATATTGGTGATTTCTAATCATCTTCCCTGAGTTACGCTGTGTATACTCAAGAATTTAATTATTCAGAGAGACTAACATTGGTGGATGGACAGCGAGACAGTGCGCCTGTTAATTTGCAGCCCACAAATGTACTTAGCAGAGGCATATGTTCTTTCTATTTTGTCTAAATGTTCGTGGAACGAAGCTATCAGACCGTTTGAGGAACGAAGCTATCAGACTTTGAAGTGTTATCATCACAAAAGAATTGATGAAATCAAGGCTGCAGGACTCACTCATACCAGCTATATGCTTGTAAAAGGCACCAGCAAACGGACATTAAATTTTAATTTTCAATTTAAATCCTCAACCCAAGTCTCAATGACGAGAAATTTTATTTAACTCTAAAAGTCACCATCATTTCATCGTTATTTTAACCTGTTGAACTAATTAATTTTAAAATTTGTTACATGTTATTTTAAAACATAACAGTAATTGTTTATTCAGTTATTATAAGTATGAAAGCAAATGTATGAGCAAGACTCTTTAAATATGTCTACATTTAGACAGATATTTACATTTACAGAGCTAATACTTATAAAAAGGAATTTCGCTGGATTTACTCCAGCTAGGGGCTTGAACTTGCTAAAAACCATTGCTTTATTCTTCACAAAAGGCGGCGGATCAGATATAAAAGTTAACAATTGCCCTGCCAATGCAGCATTGTTCTTGACTTCTGAATTATCTTGTGAACACTACCTGGGGATAGAAGCGTCATTACCCTTCTATCTACAACTCTGCCAAGAGTAATCTTGTGCGAAGGTAGACACCTTTGATGACCCATTTTAGATACTCTTGCGTTTTGGCCACTGGTGGACCACTACTGCAAAGCAGGGGGAGGCAATCCGTGACTAAGGGTAGAAAGTCCGTCAGACTACTTTTATAAACAGTAAGACAGACTGTTTAACAGAACGATGACGCTGGACAGTGGGTTAGATTGCTTGTACTGACAGGAGACAGACAAACAGAACAGACTCAGAGCCTCACAAATTTAGAGTGGGGAATCTTTCTTCTTCTTCTTTGATCCTTACCCGCCGAACGTCAAAGCAGTCAGTGGCCATCACGCCTAGTGGCGTCTTGTAGGGCAACAACAAATTGATTCCACTTTGCTCGGTCGGTGGCCATCCTTCGTACAGTGCCCCAACTCTGGATCATTCTTTGCATCTCAGCCTCCACAGTCCTCCGCCAGGTTGTTTTTGGTCGGCCTCTCTTTCGTTTTCCTTCAGGGGTCCAAAGCATAGCTGTTCTTGTGACGGCATCGGGGTCTCTTCTGAGGACATGACCAACCCAGCTCCAGCGTCTGCCAGCTATGATGGTGTGCATGTCCTCTTGCTTGCTACGAGTAAGCAGATCTTGGTTAGTGATGGTATTTGGCCAAAAGATTCGGTAAATTTTTCTTAGGCATGTTGTGTGAAAAGAGGACAATTTCGACATTTCCTTCTCTGTAACTCTCCAGCATTCCGCACCATAGAGAAGCACAGAAAGCACACAGCTCTGATATAATCTTAATTTTGTGCTTGTGCTGTATTGGGAGGACTTCCAGATGTTGTTTAGGCTAAAGAAGGCTGTTCTTGCCTTATTCATTCTGACATTGATGTCTCTGCCTGCCCCGCCATCTGGTGTTACTATGCTTCCTAGGTATGTGAAGGTATCTGTCTGTACCAATTGCTGATTCCTTACTGATATGGGCTCAGGGTTGCTCACATTGAGCGTCATGACCTCAGACTTCTTTACATTGATATTCAAGCCCACCTGCTGGCTAAACTTATTAAGTCTATCCGTTTTTTCTTGGATGTGTTGATGTGAATGTGCTAGTAGTGCAATGTCATCTGCATATTCCAGATCTTCCAATGTAGAAAATGTAGTCCATCTTATTCCTCTTGGACTGCCCTCTGTTGTCTGGCGCATCACCCAGTCTATGACTGTTAAAAATAGAGTGGTTGATAAGGGGCATCCATGTCGTACTCCTGTCTTCACCGCAAAGGTTAGGTTGCTCTGCCCAACACTACACGTAAAGTTGGCATAGAGGCTTTTTATGATTGACACTATGCAGCTTGGAATTCCATAAGCCCTCAGTATTTTCCATAAACTGTCCCTATGTATGCTGTCGAAAGCCTTTTCAAAATCAACAAAATTAATGTAAAGCTGTCTTTGCCATTCTGAGCACTTCTCTATAATGTTCCTGAGAGTGAATATATGATCTACACATCTCCTGTTCTTTCTAAATCCTGCTTGTTCTTTCCTCAGTTTGTGGTCTACTGCCTTTGAAATTCTCTGTATAATTATCCTGCCTAGTATTTTGCTGGGAACTGAGAGAAGAGTGATTCCTCTCCAATTATTGCAGTCTGCAAGATCTCCCTTCTTGGGCAATTTGTCAAATATTCCTTTGTTCCACTCTGATGGTGTTGTCCTCGTTTTCCAGACTTGTGCAAATAGTGGTTCTAATAGTTCTGCTGCTAGCTCAGGGTCTGTCTTAAATAGCTCTGCATTTAAGTTATCATGGCCCGGAGCTTTGCCGTTCTTTAACCCTTTGATTGCTGTGATGATTTCTTCTTTGCGTGGAATGTCTGTATTCACATCTAGATCGTTTTCCGCTTCAGGAACATTCAATTGTGTCTCTGGTGGTTCCTTGTTCAGAGTTTCTCTGAAGTGCTCTGCCCATCTTGTTTCCTGTCCCTCTGCTGTCGTGATGAGATTACCTTGCTTATCTCTTATGGGGGACTTCGCTTCTGTTTTCTTTCTTTTCATTTCCTTTCTCATCGTTATGGTGTTTAATGTTTCTGGTGTTATCCAGTCTTGCTTCTTCCTTTCCTGGAATCCCAAGCATGATTCGCTGCTTTCTTTGTATATTGTTGAAATGGTGTTGAAATTCTGGTCTATATCATCAGTCAATGTTTTTTCCTGACTTTTGGCAAATTGATATCGTTTCTTTATGTCGGCCGCAAAAGCTTTTCTGGTAAGGGAGTCCTTCAATTTGCTGATGTCAAACCTTTTCTGTGTAGTTACAGTTGGTGCAGCCCTTCTTAGTTTCACTCTCAGTTTTGCTACTACTAAATGGTGATCACTTCCCACATCTGCACCTCTTCTTACCTTCATATCTTGTAACGCATGTCTCCATCTACCGTTAACCATGATGTGGTCTATCTGGTTTCTGTCCCGACCATTTGGTGATTCCCCTGTTAATTTGTGAATTTCTTTATGTGGGAAGAGTGTTCCTCCAATGACCAGGTTGTTAATGCTACAGAAACTTATTAGTTTATCTCCATTTTCGTTTGCTGTTCCGCTGCCGCATTTCCCCATTGTTCTTTCATTATATGTATTGTGTGTACCAACTTTCGCATTGAGGTCTCCCATTACTATAACAAGATCATATCTAGGTGTGTCTTCCATTTCTTTCTGTAGTTGTTGATAGAATTCATCCTTGACCTCCTCATCGCTATCATTCGTTGGTGCGTAGCATTGTATTATTGTAGTGTTCGTGAATCTCCCTCTCAATCTTAATCTTAACAGTCTGTTGTTGATGGGTTTCCATTCCAGTAATGTCCTTTCTATTCCTTTCTGTAGAATAATGGCTACGCCTTCATTGTGCTGTCCATCCTCTCTTCCAGAGTAAAGTACTGTTTCTCCTGTTGCTGTTTTAACTTTTCCTGCCCCTGTCCATCTGCTCTCGCTTATCCCCAGGATGTGTAACCTATAGTTTCTCATTTCTGCCGTGACCTGTCTTAGTTTACCTGTCTCGTACATTGTCCTGACATTCCAAAAACCTATTCTTGTATGCTGTTTTGCGGTCAGGACATCCGTTTTCATGTCAGTGGCTTCCTTTCGGCTTTCACCACTGACAGTCATACGAGCCACAGACTCCGAATGTCCATCCCGCAGCAAAGTTTGTTCATTTATTGTTGTTTCCGTAACTTCATTGTTTTTTTTTTACACAGACAGGGGTGTCAGCCCTATGCTAAAACCCCCAACCTGGAGGACCAGGGTACCAGCTTTTGTCTGACCCCTACCCACACAGACCAGTCCAGCTTGGTTGAACCTACCAGGAGTAAAACCCCCACTGGCATAGCTCTGGGGATTGTCAGGGTACGCAAGCTGCCATACCGCTACAAGGTATAGGTACCATTGATGGCAGAGAGTGGGGAATAGACTGACTATATAGACAGCGAGATAAACTAATATACCAACAGACCCACATCATTAATAGTTTAGAGCGAGGACAGACAGCAAGACATATATTTTTTTTTTTTCTTAACCAGCGGCACTTGGGCTTTCAGCCCTTCGACCCAATGACATGTCATTGCGAGGCTGGGGAACCTGAGGACTTTCCTTCCAACCCGGTCAGGAGCTTCGCTCCTTCCCATCCACAGAGGGTTTATCACAGGAGCCGTTCAGGTTATTCAGTCAAATTTCCGGTCGTAAACATTCCTTCAAACGCTGACGCCCGGGTTTGAACCATGAACACCTGGTCGCCAGTACAACGCCGAAGCCATTACACCAGCGCGGCTCCCAGCAAGACATTAAAAAGTATTTCAGACTATTTATACAAACATATAGACAGACGAAATTAACAACATACCAACAACGTTAGACAATCGGTTAGACTGTTTATACAAAGAAGTAGGCAGACTGAGCGAACAACAGACCGGCTACGTTAAAAGGCTAGCTAGACTGTTTATAGAGACACGTAGACAGACGAACACCACAACAGACCATTAGTTTTATACAACTAGTTTGTTGTTGTTGTTGTTGTTGATTATTCCTGGGCGCGAGTTATGTACTCTTTTGCCCTTTAGGGGACGAGTTATTTACTCGTTTAGACTGTCAAAAGACAGAGGAAGCGAACAACTGACACAACAACGTTAGACAGTCGGTCAGACTGTTTAATGTTGACTGGACATTATTCTGACAACTCCTGCGACGTGGCTGGTACCAAGCTGTATCGGCTAATGCCGTTCCTTTGGACCTACCGGCTACGTGGAGAGGGGGAACATGCTTTCTTGGCAACAGCTTGATCTCCATATAACTGTGCCCAAGCTGGAGAAGGATAGTTACCGTATATATGCAGAAGAGAAAAGAACGTGCCGAGAGTTACACCAGGAAAAAAACCCAGCTGAGGGCTATCACCTCACGATCGCATTCCCATAGTCAGCCATGACTGAAAGGGCTACTAACTGTTTATCGACAAGGAGACAGACGAACAGAACAAAAGACAGATAGTCGGTCAGACCTGTTCATAGACGCGTAGACAGACGAACAAAAGATAAGACCGACAACGTTAGAGACATTAAGTTAGACTGTTTACACAGAGCCAGTAGACAATCAGACTGATGGGCAGAGTAGCAGATTGACAAGCTAGACAGCTTATAGAGAAGCAGACCGACGAACACAACAGTGGACCAACGTAGACAATCGGCTAGACTGCTTATACAGACAGATGGGTAGACAAGCAGAGAAGGTATTTTAACGTAGGTTCACAGAACACACATGGATCCAAAATTTCATAGACCAACTTAAACCACGCGTATAAGGACACAGCTACATATGTTACATTCCGTATAGGTAATACCAGTATTAAAGTAGGCCAAGGTGACAAATGGGAGGGAACTTACGGTATGAGCGAGTTTTTGGTTTGTTTTAAGGACTATCTTCATTGCACACGGAGAACCATCAGTTCTCCTATCTCCTCCCTTACATCACACAATGAGGATCTCAGCACAGTGCATGAACTCTGTAGCATCGGCGAGAATCCCAATGTGTGTATATAAGAATCACACATTCTATAAATATACTTGTGGTGGGTAGGTTTCTAATTTTAAAATTCTTTTCCAGGGCAGCGGCCGTATAACCTCCTCTTGACGATTTTCAAATGCCGAGGGGTTTTTAACGTGCGCAACATGTGTGGCCGTATAACCTACCACCATCAGCATTTATTCATGCTAGAGCCCAGTTATTAAGATAAATGTAAAATTACCATTTCGATTTCAAACTTAAATAAAAAATTAATTAACGAAGCATTGAGAGAAGGGGAAATGGAAGGTATATTTCATTAGGTCAGCGCTAGTAAGAATGTACGCTATCTACCCGGCAGTTGTTATGGTAATAGTAGAAATGCAGGTTAAAAGTAGCAACGTCACGTGTTGTTTATCCAATGAGAATGCTATTAGCCCAAGCTGACCTAAGCCTTTGCCGGCAAGAATAATTAGTTAGACTAGTCTAGAAGTATTGTGCCCAAGGGAAAGACGTTCAAATGTCTTTCCATCTCTCAGTTTGTAGTGGTGTTTGATGGTATTGTATGATGGTGATATTACTAAATGTAATGTATGAGGCCAGCTGTGAAGGCTCCTGAGATAAAATGTAGTTGAGAATTGTCAGAAGGCCTTTCTTGCTACCACTACGACCTCACTCTTAATTTTTTTTTTTAATGAATGTGGCTACGTAAAGTGTCTAGGGTTATGATATGTAGTGTGGTGTAATAGGTTATAGATATACCCACAGATATTTAACAAAACTAATAATATTTAACAAATATTACAACACACTGAACTAACTCAATAGTGTAAAATTTTTTGATAGAATTATATTACATTTATTTTGTTCTGTGTCAATTTTTTAGGTTGACCAGAACTTAAAAGGATTTAGAGATTATGAAAAGAAATGCATGGAATATTATATCATAATTGCAATAGTGTACATATATATGTACTATACTAGTTAGTTTTATTAAAATGTTCTAGTAGTCATCTACTTGGGAGGATAGTTAATGTTTGTGCTGTTGGGGTGGCCTCATCACACCTGTCTATATTGACTACACAGTGTCCAGAAAATGGTGGGAATTTTTATGGGGTATTAGTAACTAAACGGTGTTGGTGAATGTCCAGCAGACCAGAGGCTCACTCATCTTGTAGTTGTAGCTCTGGTGCTGAAATCTTGTGGTCCCACCTCTCCGTGCTGGCGGGCAATAATGGTGGTCTCTGTCACAAGTACTGCACAGATACACTCGAGTAAAGTCACCAACTGAATAGACACTGCTTGGTTGACAACAGAAACTCACAGCTCTGCAATCAAAGTATGGGCCATGTGTCAAAATCTATTCTCTACCCACGTCTGGACACAACACTGACACAACAACCACATCATACAGACAGGTCAGATCTCTCTGACCAAACAGCACATTTACCATGGTGGGTTTACATCAGATAGATCCTCCCAGACTATAGATTCTGAAAAATATTTATTAGTTGTCTGCCCTAAAAGAGGATAGGTAATATGTTTCATTATTCTCAACACTTGATCTGTCTTGCCTAACCCTTGCTGGAGTTTATGTACATTGTTGGTCCCTAGACCCTGACTTGGGCGGGGGGTCTAGAGCAAATCCCTACTTGTTTGTAAGGCTAGATTTCGATATGGCAGTATCAAATCACTCGAACATGAAACAATATTCAAAATATATAAGGAAATAATTTCAATCTTACCAGATTATGAATAAATAACACAGAATTGCTAGCAAAACTCAGCTGAGCTGCTGGCTATAGTATGGCGTCCCTAAACTTCTTACACTTTCTTTCATATGGAAATCACCACACTTTAAAATCTGTGTCTATCACTGAACAACTATTGAGAAATGACCCCACTTTCGCGTCTGAGCGCTAATGATATGATTGTCTGTGGCCAATCACTGCCTAGGTTTATTTGAATTTCAAATTTCCTACCATAAAGTCATTTCAGTCATGCTTCAGTCAAGTATGGATGGTTATCTGTTAGTCTGTCCGTCTCTACTTGTGTTTCTACAAAATGTACTTGATTTTTGAACCAACCTTTCTCTCCCCTCCAAAATTTTGTCGTTAAAAGTTATTTTTAGACACAGCCACCACAATATCCCCTCTCCTCCATACCAAGTAGATTTGAACACCTGCGTCTCGAGGTCGTGTTTTTTTGTGCAAAATAGCGACACTTTTAGATTCAATACAGTCTGTCGATGATGTAAACTACACTGTCTTTTGTCATTATCTTCAATATTATCTATCCGTCTGTAAAATTAAGAACATATTAGTTCACTGCTCAGAATAGGCCATCCGGCCAACTAATTTTTATATTCCTAACATTAATATTAAGAAAAAAAAGTACTTTTTAATTTTTGTAATATTCCTAACATCTGCGTTTAGCCGCTGAATTCAAATCAAGGGCTTGGTATCGCAAAAGCGTCCAATAAATGACTGTGGCGTAACATATCTATGGTCCCTTCTGTCGAGTTGCTTACTTTTTATGTCAACTTGGGAAACGTGACTTTTCTCCGTTTCCCCCCCCCCCCCCCCCCCCCAATTGCGTCTCCTTAGCCTTTCTAGTCTCACGCAATCTTTCCAGTCATATTTTTCCTTTTTATCCGCCGTTCCCCTCCTGTCTAGCGAGTCAGTTTTTATGGAGGGTGATGACCCGCGGTCTAGGCGATCATGTACATCAGCAGCCTACGCATTATGTTTTTATCCTTATATGTTATCCTTGGAGGTATTTTACCGTTGTATCTCTGTCAATTTCACTACACATCTCCCCACTTGAAAACATGCCTATGGCAAGTTCCAAAACCAGCGATACACATAGGTAAAATTACTCCTCACGTCTGCCACTACTCTAATTTTGATCACAGGGGTGCCGACTGAGGAAATCTGCACCGACATTCAATTTGCCTGGGATATATTGGATACTAAACTGATAAGGTTGAAGCAACAAAGACCACCTCAGCAATCTTGCGTTTTCATGCTTAGCCTGAGACAAGAACACGAGAGGCTGATGGTCCGTCTCCACCACAAAAGTCCTACCATACAGATAGATTTGAAACTTCTTTATTGCCCAGATTAATGCTAAACATTCTTTTTCGCTTGTGGAGTATCCTTGTTCCGCCTTATTCAATTTGCGGCTTGCATAAGCGACTGGTTTAAGTTCCCCATCAGGTGAAGATGATCTTTGCAACAAAGCCCCTCGAGTCCTACATTACTTGCATCGGTTCTTAAGACAAAGTCCTGTGTCAAATCAGGCAGTTTGAGAATAGGCTTGCTAGTGAGTTTTTCCTTTAACTCTTGGAACGCTAGTTCACATTGTGCAGTCCAAATAATTTTATCTGCAAGTCCCTTGCGAGTCAGATCAGTCAGAGGAGCACAAATAGCGTTAAAATTTTTGATGTATTTCTGATAAAATCCGCATAACGACACGAATGATCGCACGTCCTTCTTTGTTTGTGGCCTAGGTGCTCTCTGCAGTTTTTCCAAGTTCTTAGGATCAGGGGTCATATTACCCTGATATACAGTGTGCCCCAAGAATTCCAACTCTTTGCATCCAATACAACATTTTGTTGGCCTAGCAGTTAAGTTCGCCTCCCGAAGTCTATCAAACAACATCTCCAGAGCTTCAATGTGTTCTTCAAATGTCTCGGTGGCGACGAGAATATCATCCATGAAATTTGTGATACATGGGTTATTCAGGGGATCCAACAATTCGCGCATCATCCTTGAAAACACACTCGGAGCATTTTTCAGTCCGAATGGTAGCATATTGAATTCATAATGTCCATCCGAAGTGCTAAAAGCCAAATAAGGTCTCACTTCAGGCTTCACTGGGATCTGGTAATAGCCTTTACTAAGATCCACCTTTGAAAAGTATTTTGCCTTGTTCAGTCTGGCAAATAACTGTTTTGTGTCTGGTAATGGATCCACTTGTCCTTCTGTGACAGCATTCAGTTTCCTGTAATCTATGCACAATCTGTGTTCCCCAGACGGTTTTCTCAACAAAACGACACTAGAACTAAAAGATGATTCACTGTGCGAAATAATCCCCTCCTTCAACAAATACTCTATTTCTTCCTCCAATGCCTTCTCCTTCGCGAACGGAATAGAATAGGCTCTCATACAGATTGGGTTTGAGTCTACCAGTTTCATGTCATACTGTAGCAAATTTGTATGGCCTGGTTTATCTGTTAATACATCTGTATGTTCCTCCAGAACTGTTGAACTCTCTCCCTCTGGTTTTTAGTCAGGTGCTTACTGACTTTTACCTGTGCTGCTGTTTCACAAGGATGTAATGGGTATTCATGTGAGGTGAGTGGTTCTTTTTGCATCTGGGTTGCAATAGCCAAGGTCAATAAGGGGGTGCTTTCCTGGAGTGGTCTGTCCAGATACTTCTTTAACAGGTTTACATGATAAACTTTTTCCTTCCCCTTTTTGTCAATTTTATAGTTTGTTCTAGACACCTTCTCTAGAACCGTATATGGACCTTGCCAACCAATTTGTAATTTATTCTGGCTTCCGGGTAGTAGAAGCAGCACCTTCTCTCCGACTGCCAGTTCCCTGTCCTTTGCCTTCCTATTAAAATATGCTGCATGTTTCTTCCTGGCTTGTTTCAAATTATCATTTGCCAGTTTCCATCCAGCTTTCAAACGAGTGGTCCAGTTCGTTCCACATATTGATAAATGAGGTAACAGTCTCTTCCGCCTTCTCATCTGTCCAGGTCCTTAATAAAGCCTCTAATGGACCTTTTATTGGCCTCCCAAATAGCAGAGTTGCGGGAGCCATCCCGGTTGAACTATGTGGTACCTCCCGATACGCAAACAATGCGGCGGGCAGGAATTGATCCCACAGATCCGGTTTTTCGTGTGCCAGCTTTCTCAGGATAGAAATGAGAGTCCCGTTGAACCTCTCTACCTGGCCGTTCCCTTGTGGATGGTACGGACTACAATGAAAGTGCCTGGCTTGAAATAGCTTAAAAACTTCTTCCGTTAGTTTCCCCTTGAACTGAGAACCATTATCCGTCAAGATTTGATGCGGGAATCCTAATCGGGTAAATATTGTAAGTAGTGCCTCTGCTACATGTTTTGAATCAATTGATGGCAGGGCTACCGCCTCTCCCCACATAGAACAAGTGTCCACCAGAGTAAGGATGTAACTGTTCCTCCTCTGGTCCGAGTGAGAGGTCCTACAATATCCACTGCAACCCTCTCAAAAGGTGTTCCCACTATGGGCATTTCCCTAGAGTTGCAGGAGCAGTCCAGTGCTTTGGAGCTACCCTTTGACATTCTGGGCAGGATTTGACATATCTTTTTATATCCTCCGTTATCCCTGGCCAGAAGTAATGACAAGCTATACGCTGTCCTGTGGCGCTGATCCCCATGTGACCACTGAAGGGAATCGCATGCCCGAGTTCCATCACTTCATCTCTATATGAAGTGGGAAGAACCAGCTGGTTGTGACCATTTGTTCCAGTTCCGGCCTTCCTGTATAAGAGTTTGTTCTTCATGAAATATTCCCCCTTGCTCGGAGGTGTGTGGCATTTGGGCAATTTTTTAAAACAGGGCTTGAGTGTCCTATCCTCAGCCTGCGCCTTCCTCATCTCCTCTGGATGAGCATTTATAGGTTCACCTTCTTCCTCCTTCTTCTGTGACCTGGTCTGCACTGTCGCCATGATCACAGGTTTCTCGGGATTCCCCAAGAAGACGTATCTACACCCCAATATCAGAGGTAGATTGGTTCATCTATCACTGCTGCTCTGATTTCTCCTTCCACATAGCGAGTTTTCACCGTTATCCTTGCGATGGGAAGTGTCATGAGTGGTATGTCCTTAGTCGCCCCTTGTATTTCCACTGTTTCTGTGGTATACTGACTTGGGTCCACTAGGCTAGACTTCACAACTGAATCATAATCCAAACCTGTATCATAAAGGCACCTTATGGTGACCCCATTACAAATAACATCCTCACAAACTGGGGGGTGATAAGGTTCCTGTTGTCCATTAGGATTAACCTTTAATCTTTGCGTCCCCGACTTCATTGCAGCAATGTTTGAAGGTTTCCTTCTACAAAATTCGGTGTTATGGTTATACTTCTTGCACCATTTACACCATCTTTTTCCTTGGTTCAACGGTTTTCTTTCATTGAACTTTTGGTCATTGAACTGTGAGTTTCTGTCGCGATAGTCATTTCTTGGCCGCTCAAAGTTTGTCCTACCTTTATTTCCCTGCTCTCTATTATCAAATTTATTAAATTGCTGTGGAGCTTTAAAATTGTCTATGTGCTTCTTCTTAGCACCACTTACCTCTGCCTGGGCTGCCTGATACCTCTCAGCAACATTTAAAATTTCCCCCAACTTCTCGGCACCTTGTTCCATGAGAAATTTTCTCATGTCTGGAGCCATGGACTCTCTCAATTGCTCAATCATGATCATTTCTTTAAGATCTTGGGTCTTCCCCAGAGCCGTCCATTTCTCCAAATAGGTTTCTAGTCTAGCAGAGAATTGGTGGTATGTCTCCCCAGACAACAGTTTGGCATTTCTAAATTTCTTACGATAAAATTCACCATTCTTCTCGTACCTTAATAACAAAGCCTGCTTAACATGTCATAATTGTCTTGGTCTTCCCTGTTCATTTTGGCAAATACTTCATAAGAAGTACCTCTCAATCCCTGTGATAGCTTTAAGCTCCACCTCTCTCTCTCTAACCCATATGTAGTAGCTAATAACTCAAAACGTCCTAGGTACCCCTCTATGTCATCGTCTTTTTCAACAAAATGGTCTAAATGAAACCCCATAGCTGAGTTTGAGGCTCCCAGACTGGGCGTAGCATCTGAGGCAAAAGGGCTGGCACCATTTTCAGGAGCCGGGCCTTGTAATTCCAGCTCCCTTAGTCGTAATTCGTGCTCCCTTTGCAACCTTCTATCTTCTGCCTCCCTTTCGGCAGTCAATCTTTTTTTCTTCTGCCTCCCTTTGCTGTCGTTTTTCTTCTGCCTCCCTTTGCTGTCGTTTTTCTTCTGCCTCAATCTGCAGCCTCTTAATTTCTCTATCAGCCTCTAACCTCTTCTCTTCAGCTAACCTCCTTTCTTCCCGTTCAATATATTTATCACATTCAGCCGTTACGTATTGAATTAAAATTTGACCATCCATTCCCATCTCCTTCGCGGTGAGCACAGCAGCTGATCTAAATTTTGCCAGCTCCGCCATACTTTTTAGACAATATAATAATATACAAGCTAAATCTCTAACCAGTAAATACACTAAGTACTTCTTATGACTATAGTCTAACTAATTCTAACTAACCAGTTAACTATTTAATTATTACTGGCTGTGAAGATTCACCAACTTTTATCTGCAGGGACACTTTTAATTTTAAAGGGAATTTTACAATTTATTTCCCTACTTTTATTTCTCCCACCAGGAGATCCTAATATTACTGTTGGGCTAATTATCCCCTGGACAAGACCCCAATATATGTAGTGGTGTTTGATGGTATTGTATGATGGTGATATTACTAAATGTAATGTATGAGGCCAGCTGTGAAGGCTCCTGGGATAAAATGTAGTTGAGAATTGTCAGAAGGCCTTTCTTGCTACCACTACGACCTCACACTTAATTTTTTTTAATGAATGTGGCTACGTAAAGTGTCTAGGGTTATGATATGTAGTGTGGTGTAATAGGTTATAGATATACCCACAGATATTTAACAAGGCTAATAATATTAATAAATGTTACAACACACTGAACTAACTCAATAGTGTAAAATTTTTTGATAGAATTATATTACATTTATTTTGTTCTGTGTCAATTTTTTAGGTTGACCAGAACTTAAAAGGATTTAGAGATTATGAAAAGAAATGCATGGAATATTATATCATAAATGCAATAGTGTACATATATATGTACTATACTAGTTAGTTTTATTAAAATGTTCTAGTAGTCATCTACTTGGGAGGATAGTTAATGTTTGTGCTGTTGGGGGTGGCCTCATCACACCTGTCTATATTGACTACACAGTGTCCAGAAAATGGTGGGAATTTTTATGGGGTATTAGTAACTAAACGGTGTTGGTGAATGTCCAGCAGACCAGAGGCTCACTCATCTTGTAGTTGTAGCTCTGGTGCTGAAATCTTGTGGTCCCACCTCTCCGTGCTGGCGGGCAATAATGGTGGTCTCTGTCACAAGTACTGCACAGATACACTCGAGTAAAGTCACCAACTGAATAGACACTGCTTGGTTGACAACAGAAACTCACAGCTCTGCAATCAAAGTATGGGCCATGTGTCAAAATCTATTCTCTACCCACGTCTGGACACAACACTGACACAACAACCACATCATACAGACAGGTCAGATCTCTCTGACCAAACAGCACATTTACCATGGTGGGTTTACATCAGATAGATCCTCCCAGACTATAGATTCTGAAAAAATATTTATTAGTTGTCTGCCCTAAAAGAGGATAGGTAATATGTTTCATTATTCTCAACACTTGATCTGTCTTGCCTAACCCTTGCTGGAGTTTATGTACATTGTTGGTCCCTAGACCCTGACTTGGGCGGGGGGTCTAGAGCAAATCCCTACTTGTTTGTAAGGCTAGATTTCGATATGGCAGTATCAAATCACTCGAACATGAAACAATATTCAAAATATATAAGGAAATAATTTCAATCTTACCAGATTATGAATAAATAACACAGAATTGCTAGCAAAACTCAGCTGAGCTGTTGGCTATAGTATGGCGTCCCTAAACTTCTTACACTTTCTTTCATATGGAAATCACCACACTTTAAAATCTGTGTCTATCACTGAACAACTATTGAGAAATGACCCCACTTTCGCGTCTGAGCGCTAATGATATGATTGTCTGTGGCCAATCACTGCCTAGGTTTATTTGAATTTCAAATTTCCTACCATAAAGTCATTTCAGTCATGCTTCAGTCAAGTATGGATGGTTATCTGTTAGTCTGTCCGTCTCTACTTGTGTTTCTACAAAATGTACTTGATTTTTGAACCAACCTTTCTCTCCCCTCAAAAATTTTGTCGTTAAAAGTTATTTTTAGACACAGCCACCACAATATCCCCTCTCCTCCATACCAAGTAGATTTGAACACCTGCGTCTCGAGGTCGTGTTTTTTTGTGCAAAATAGCGACACTTTTAGATTCAATACAGTCTGTCGATGATGTAAACTACACTGTCTTTTGTCATTATCTTCAATATTATCTATCCGTCTGTAAAATTAAGAACATATTAGTTCACTGCTCAGAATAGGCCATCCGGCCAACTAATTTTTATATTCCTAACATTAATATTAAGAAAAAAGTACTTTTTTAATTTTTGTAATATTCCTAACATCTGCGTTTAGCCGCTGAATTCAAATCAAGGGCTTGGTATCGCAAAAGCGTCCAATAAATGACTGTGGCGTAACATATCTATGGTCCCTTCTGTCGAGTTGCTTACTTTTTATGTCAACTTGGGAAACGTGACTTTTCTCCGTTCCCCCCCCAATTGCGTCTCCTTAGCCTTTCTAGTCTCACGCAATCTTTCCAGTCATATTTTTTCCTTTTTATCCGCCGTTCCCCGCCTGTCTAGCAAGTCAATTTTTATGGAGGGTGATGACCCGCGGTCTAGGCGATCATGTACATCAGCAGCCTACGCATTATGTTTTTTTTATCCTTATATGTTATCCTTGGAGGTATTTTACCGTTGTATCTCTGTCAATTTCACTACACAGTTAAAGAATTCAACTAAATTATGTTAATCATTTATTTATGTGTAGTTGTGCACTACAACGTGTTTGATTCTGTTTTTCAATGAACAGTAAGTACTTCGCTCGCCTCTCGTTTTAACTTTTCAGCATGTGTATTGAAAATGATGAAACCCTTATAACACTGGAGAGTTAAAGTTAGTTGCTTATCCTTTACAGGACGTGGCAATCAACCCCAGCTTTTATTGGCTGTTTTTGATTTTTCTAGGCAATTTTTTCATTCAGTAGTTTGCCATTAAACACTGGAGAGATAGAATAAAAATGGAGGATTTGAAAAGGAAAATAATTCTGGAGGCTATCGAAACAAATCTGCTGAAGGAAAACAATTGCATAAATATAATCGCCCAGGATATAAGGAAAGATTGTATTATTGGATAATAATGTTAACACACATCATGGATTTTGTATGCATATTTCGAAAAGGAGATTATACTAATGTTTGATATGTGGTACTTAAGGACATATTTTCTGTACAAATGCATTGTCATTTGTTTTGACCAACTTGATGTAAATAAAACTTCATCTTATTGGAAACAGGCCGTTGGAAATTTATTTACCTTTGGATAATGTAGATGTATAAGTCAGTGTTCATATTATCACGACTACACTTGCTCATAACACCTTAACACCAGCAGTAGAAGGAAAATGGAACGATACCTGATCCCACAGATAGAGTGTGGGAAAATTAAGACCTCTGGCGAGCGTTAAGCCAGTTTAGCCAACTCTCACGTAGATAGGAAACAAATAACTATTACCCAATAATAAGGCACCCCTGCCACACATATGATAATTTGGTACCTAGAAAGATACTTGATGCCGAGTTCCAGTCTTGAAGTCTTAACACCACCCCGGCTACACATGCACACGGGACCTCCTATTTTTTCACCCTCATCCGAGAACGTGGAAAAGCTCTAGACTAGACCAGGAATTGGGCAAGACCTTAGTCGCGGTTGGTCCGCTGAGACATCTTAGCTGGACCGCCTAATACAGTGGTATACAACCCCAGAAGCTGTGGCAATCTACTGCAGAAACACTTGAGCTCTCTGAAGATCTATCTGGATAAAGTCATGTCTGTTCAGTTGTCAGAGTACAGTATCTGCAGCGTTGTCACTCTTAATTTTGAAGAACATAAAAATCTAGATATCGGCGTTGGGCGATTTTTAGGCTTCGGCGATTTTGGGGCTATTTGGGCCGATTTTGGGCGAAATCTTGGAGGCTTTCTTCAACTAATGAAGGAAAATGACGCCTAAACGAGACCCCCCCCCCCCCCCAAAAAAAAACAAAAAAAAAAACACAACAACCTAGATCTAGGTAAATTCACCTAGGAGTGGCAACGCTGAGTATCTGGAACACGTCCAACCTATATGTAACTTTTATCTCTACAATCTGCTTCCTGTCTTCGTCTTTGATCCTTAGCCGCCAGCTGACAAAGCAGACAGTGGCCATCACGCCTGGTGACGTATTGTAGGACAGTAACAAACTGCTTCCACTTTGCTCGATCGGCGGCCATTCTTCGTGCAATGCCCCAGCTCTGGTTCATTCTTTGCATCTCGGCCTCCACAGTTCTCGGCCAAGTTGCTGTTTGGTCGGCCTCACTTTCGCTTCCCTTCAGGGGGTCCATAGCATAGCTGTTCTTGTGATGGCATCAGGGTCTCTTCTGCTTCCTGTAGTTCCATCAAAAGAGCGGTGGAAAATTCAAACTAAATAACATTTTACCGAATGCTAATTTCACTTGCAAAAAAACATCTCTTTCATATCTTAAGTAGTTAACTAACAATTACATCTGAGAAAGCTAGCTCGTCCGTTGTCCATGGGATCGTGGATAACAGTACCTTTCATCCAGTGGATACCGCCCTTTAATAGCCGGCGGGACGGCTTGTCCATGGTTTGTCTAACTTAAAAATTCTTTACTTTTTTTTCATCCTCTGTTACCTATAGATCTACGAAAACACCCCCTGTGTTCTAGCAGTAGACCGTGATCGACCGGATGAATAGGCCTATATGCAAGAACACATTCTGGTAATAACAAAGTATCACATATAATAGAGATCACTAAATACGTAGGGAGGATCAGATCTAAATCAAAGCACTTAATACCTAATCGATAGCGCAGCCGCGGACCACCTGATAATGCGCGGCGGGCCATAAGTGGTCGTTGGACCACTGGCTGGGAACCTTTGCTCTAGACCAGACAGATATGGAAAGAAAGACTACGAATGGAGTGGAATAATAAAGAAAGGAACTCGGGTACTCACTGCGTGTACGTATCCAACGTCTAACCCACTGGCAGACAGACAGGCGACAAATATAGGCGGAAATTCAAAAGTATGCGCCTAAGAATATCCTTGGAATTCAGTCAGTGTTAATTAGTTGTTGCTGTTACGTCTCTGAGTCTCGAAGGAGCAGTGTCGGAGTTCAGCCCCCACGGAATTTGTTGTCAGTTCTGTGGAATAGCAGCAGGTTAGAGATTCTTTGCCATGTAGAAGTCGGAATGAGTGATGTTTGTTAAGTAAGGTGCCTGGTTAAACCTCTGTGGTAAAGTCTTGTCTGAAAATAACGGAATAAAACAAAGAAAATTAGCTTCTACTTTATTTTGGCTAAGGGGACAAAATTATATTTTATAATGACTTAAGGGAACATAATTTAATTTATATTGGCTTAAGGGGACAAAATTTAGTAACAGCCAGCCAGCCAGCCAGCCAGATAGATAGATAGATAGATAGATAGATAGATAGATAGATAGATAGATAGATAGATAGATAGGTAGATAGATAGACAGGTAGGTAGATAGGTAGATAGGTGGATCGGTCGATAGATAGATAGATAGATAGATAGATAGATAGATAGATAGATAGATAGATAGATAGATAGATAGATAGATAGATAGATAGATAGATAGATAGATAGATAGGTCGATAGATAGATAGATAGATAGATAGATAGATAGATAGATAGATAGATAGATAGATAGATAGATAGATAGATAGATAGATAGATAGATAGATCGATTGATCGATAGATAAATAGATAGATAGATAAGGACACAGGTAGAGAGACAGATGGACTAGATGGGCAGTCAAGGCAGATACTTCGTAGGGTCAACAAAGAGTCAGATAAATTGACAAGATATAGACAGATAGACATGTAATTAGATACAGAGGCAGCCGGATAAATTAACAAGCTAAAGATAACAACAGATGATTGTAACTATGGCTCAGATAAAATGACTGCTGAATATCTGCTGCAAAGCCGAGAAACAGAGAAATATATGAGGAACAGAGAAAACAAAAATGGCCGTCATCAGTACCGTTTCTGGACAAACTGTATAGGGGGATCAACAACCTCAGACTTATCACTAGTTTTATCAGAATCAGATATAGAAACACATGGGATATAGAGCATCCAGGTCACACAAAAAAATGATGCACACTACCAGCTCAAGAGAACAAGTGGTAATCTTCAGACTCCGCACTGGCCACAACAGATCGAGATACCATCTATTCAACAACCTAAAGATAGGCACTGATAACATGACTGCTGAACATCTGCTTCAAAGTTGCCCAACATATGCTGAACAGAGAAAGCGCATATGGCCGACACTAGTACCATTCGTGGAAAAGCTCTACGGAGATTCAAATAGCCTCAAACTGACTACTGCAAGCTTTGAAAACCTTCAAGCAGACGTCTGAGACTGTACGCAGAAGAAAAAGACTTACACCTCGGTCTTAAAACATTTTCAAGTTGATGTCTGAACATTTACGAAGAAGAAGAAAAAGATCAGATCAGAAAATGATATGTGGACAGACAGACAAATAGGCAGGCAGAAATATAAACAGATAGACAAATAGGCAGGCAGAAATATAAACAGATAGACAGACGCATAAGCACAGGAAACTTAGACAGAAGGACAAACAGACAGATTTACACTGCACACAATTCTAATCCCCTTCGAGGATAAGTAACATTCATTCATTGATCTCCATTTTCGCTCCCTACTGAGCATAGAACCGCCAATGTTGCCGGTTCCCTTACAAGAAGCCTGCATCAAAGCATTCATGATCCCTTGCAGCGGTGGTATATGTAGCAGTTTGTTTTACATTATGAGTTTCCCAGCTTCAAGCTTAGTCACATCTTTGATACCTAAGAGGAAGCAGTAAGCTTATTCTATCTTCGTCTCCCCAGAGCCCCCTGGAGCTAGGCGGGGCATTATCTGTGATAGTTGTGTATTGTTTCACATTGGCATATTGCACGTTTGTTTTTTTTTTAAAATGTTTTCTTCCGTTATGGTTTTCAATAAAGTGTTCTTCTTCTTCTGTGTTCGTCCTGTGTTACGTTGTGTCCGCCGTTTGCAGCAAAGCTGCGATATTTGCGCCTTTCGGCCTGACACATCCTGTTTCAGCATGACATTTCTGAAGGGCCTAGCGTGCGGACGTGTTTTTGTGGAGTCCTACATTTGGATTTTTAAACTGCATATCTAGCAATATTTCTGAAGGATTTTTATATCACTGTGTACATAATGTTAATTGCTTTATCGTGAAATACATATTATTGTGTTCATATGAATAGGAAATGTGATTTTTAGGAAAAATGAAGACAAGCATATCTTCTATTATAGGTATAGCAAGTCGCTTTTGTGTTGGAATTACTAAACTTTCCACATGGTCAGCACTGATAATTGGGGTAGCCGACAGAAATGGATGTTTTATTACACCCTACGGAATGTCAGAGAACCGTGGCTTTAGAAATTGGTCAGCGGTAAATATGTGTATCGACCGAGTCAAGCTGTCAACTAGAGCGGAGTGAACGACTATAATTGACCACTTTCCACGCCCATTAAATACGCCTGGTCATTTACCGTTCCCACTCACAATGCTACACGTAAATTCGGTCGGTACAACCCGTCCGAACACAAAAGGTGCCAAACAGAAGGACTACGTTTTGAACGTTACTAAAGCGGTTAAAAAGAAAACTCGAAGTTTGAAGACCAGCACGCTATACACGCCATGCGTAACATTATCTTATAAGAACAATAACCAGTGTGCGATTCTGACGTTTTCTACCTTAATCGAATATGAAGCTTTACGTAGCCTGTCTAAGGCATACTATGAATCTAGTGCAACTGTTGAAGCAAGGACTGACGCTAATGGTTCATATGTAGAAGATGTTATTTCCACAGGAGAGGTTGTCCTACATTTCTATAACACTACAAATAAAGTAATGGTACAGGGCGCAGAGTGCGCTATTAAAGATTGGGTTAGTACGGACCTGAACAATTTATGGAAATCAGCAAATACTGCTGGAGTCAGTCGAGAGGCCATCATATCAAATGTGCCAGTTCAAAGTATTCCTGCAAAAACTTCTAAATCTAAGAAGTTAGCAATCACACATTCCACTGTTTCCGCAGATATCACAACAAACATAACTCCCAATAAAGAGTGCAAAAAGATGTCACAGACAAAACCAAAGTCACCAGCGTTAGCTGATACAAGTGACATCACAGAGACAGAACACCTATCAAGCACCTTTGACAGTAGTCCAACAACATCCCCTCTTACGTTACCTATGCACTCGTCACAAGATCAATTTTTAATAATATTGTCTGAGATGGAGATACTAAAAGCAGAGCTGAGCAGCCTCAAAAAAGCTTACGAGCAGCTCCATGCTGACCACATGTCCCTCAAAAATAGCTGTGAGAGAAACGAGTCTGAACAACAGAAAGAAAGCACACAGCAGAAGAATAAACACAGACAGTGTAACACAAACACAAGCTCAGAGGGAAATTCCGACGGTAGTGAAGTACAGCATACGACACAAGCTGAACCGAGCCATAAAGAAGACCATGACCTGTGCATTCTGGAATTCCCTGCAGACTTGAGCAGAATCCCTGTCCAGATTTCTACTCGGCAGCCCCCACTGTCGACAGCCAGTTCACATCACAGCAAGAAACCTACACACAATCCCAGCATAGTTCAAACACAAGAAACAGCACGCACTGCCACCGGCACACACACACACATCTTTCAACTAGAAGGAAACACTTCATCTTTGGTGACCAAAATGTGAAGGACCTTCAAAAATGTCAATTAGTAACAGCAGATATAGACAGGGTCACTGTTCGCTACAAAAACTGGGCATCTGCGCAGGACCTACTGACTCTCCTTAAAAGATATGAAACTGATCTTGATGTAGCCAGGGTCACTGTGCACATTGGTCTGTCGGACGCGCTAAAGCATAACGAAATTGCACAAACAGAGCTAAATCAAATCACAAGTAACTTCCAGTTCCTGTTCCCAAATGCAAAGGTATATTTTTCAGCTATTATACCTCCAGTTCGTTCACATTATAGGAAATCTGTTGAGATGAACAACACAAAATTGAAAAAGCATTGCGTCAGACACCACCACACATTTATAGAACACTCCTCGTTCCTTGCCACATCCGGAGCTCCTAGGAAGCATCTTTATAGCGGCGACATTTCCTTATCCGATCAAGGAACCAGTATGTTGGCGAGAAACATCAAATTTCCAGAAAACACCCTCAGAGGCACAGCCAGCACATCAGCATCCAAGTATCCTTCAAAACGACACACGAATTTAACCAGCTACTCCTCTAATGCAATTTACGACCTTGAGTTTCCGCCAATACCCACAACTTCAAGCACCAGCCAAACAACGTCACACAATCAGGAGTATCAAGACAGACCCCTTATTAGAACTACAGATGTGCAAGAAACAGCCAATAATATCGGCCTTCAGCAACATTATACGACCGACGACCCACCTCAACAACAACCTGAGACACTAAATTCTCAAAGATCTGTAAAAGATTCAATTCAACCAACTCAGGGTCCACCTACTGAAATCTCACCACGTCCGCTGTCGCACCAGACACCAATGAGAAATCACCCATCATCGTTGTCATCACAGGTTTTCCCATATCAACCCGCACACCCAACCTTTCATAACTTTCTACATCAACAAAGCCTCTTGAACTACGCACCTTACACTTGGAGGTCCTACTTACCGGAATATCCCATTCATCCAACAACAGTACCTCAACATCCCGCGAACACCTACTACCAAATGAATCATCTTTTACGCCAAATCCATCTCGCTTTTATTGTCCACAACCCTCTCCTCAACATTATCAGTGACTGTTCACTTCACAAGTCGACGTCTCTGTAGGACCAGCAACTGTCGGATAATGCTTTATTTATTTATTCTCCGTATCTATTTGTTTGTCTGCCCGTCTATTCTCTTGGTGCAGCTTAACTTTGTTGTTAACCTTCACAGTGTGGATGGGTGTGCTTGTTGTGTGACAGTTTCTTACAATTTTTAACTAGTACAGTTATCTGAATTGTTTGTAATTTGTTGTATTAAGGTGTGCATTTATGTACTATTACTTTTAATCTCACATATATAGCAACCTCGTGATGTTTATTTAGTTATTTTTTTTCTATTTGAGCGTAAAACTTCTTTCACATAAAAATGTCAGGTAATTATGAACAATTACTAAATACAATTGGCTTACGGCTTGGCCACTTGAACGTAAACCATCTTTTAGGTAAAATTCCAGAACTCACACAAATTCTTAACCAAAATTTCCAGGTTTTTGGTTTTTCCGAAAGTCGTCTGAATGAGAAAATACCGACGATGACATTGCGCTCAGAGGTTTTAAAACTATTCGGCGAGATTCTAGTAGACAATTAGAGACGGGTCTAGCAGTTTATATTTCTACTTCTCTCAGTTTTCGCCGCAGAAACGATCTTGAGACTATAGATATAGAATGCATATGGTTAGAGATAAAGCCCCAAAAGCAAAGATCTATTTTAATCGGATATCTTTATCGTAATCCCAGTGTAGGAACAACATGGTTTGAAGATTTTACCAACATGATGGATAAAGTTATTACTACAGTTAACGAAATTATTCTTCTTGGTGATTTTAATATCGACATGCACAAGCCAAACAATATATGGACCAACATCATAGCATCGTATAACATGAAACAAATAGTCAACAAACCTACCAGAGTAACAACAACGTCATCCACACTGATCGATCATATCTATGTAACCTGTCCAGAAAATATTATAGAATGCTCCATCCCTACTATTGCTATGAGTGACCATTATCCCATATGTTGCACTTGGGCAAAAAATGGGTACAAATCTCCAAAAAATAAACACATTAGTTTTTCAATATAGAAGTCTTAAAAATTTCAACCGTGAATTATTTTTGAATGATTTGCGAACTGCGCCTCTCGCCAACGTTTTTCAAATTCCTGATCCTGATGACACCATCGCATATTGGACAATGATATTTTATAGTATTTTTAATAAGCATGCGCCTACTAAAGAAATTCGCGTGAAAAGGCAAATTAAATCTCCATGGATCACACAAGAAGTTCTTGACGCTATGAGGCAAAGAGATAGAGCGCATAAAAATAAGGATATCACTACATATCGGACAATAAGAAATAAAGTACAATACTTAATTCGCAGAGAAAAGAAAAACTACTTTAGAAATTTAGTTCAGAGTAAAACAAACAGTAAAGAGATATGGAAGGCAATCAACACTTTAGTGAACAAACGAAATTTTCCAGACCCACATACTCCCAATACGCCACTTGTACTGACTTCAGCAATCATTTTCAGGCAGACATCAACAATATAAAATCCACCATTCCGTCTCCCCCTTGTGACTTAAGCAAATTATCAACGTTCTGCGAGAACAAATGTACTAACACAATTCCATCCGACATCCCTTTTATAACAGTTAACGAAGTTTACAACAATATTACTGGACTTAAGGATAATAACTCATAGAGACTTAATGGAATCAGTAATCGAATACTGCGATTTGCCGCACCTGCTATTAGTGATTCACTGACATACATACATACTCAATGTATCGCAAGCAGTTACCTTCCATCCGCCTTTAAAAGCGCTAAAGTATACCCACCTCTCAAACCAGACTCATCTGATAATAGTAACCTTAGTAACTATAGGCCCATTTCTCTTATATCGTCGCTGTCCAAAAAGTTCACTGGAAAAACACATCCACAAAATACAACAACTAAAACACCTAGTAGATAACGACCTGCTAATCGACAGTCAGTCGGGGTTTAGACCAAAGCATTCATGCCACACAGCCTTAACAAAGATGATAGACAATTGGCACCTAAACATCAATAACGATAATATATATGTGGAGCAATATTTGTAGACTTCAAAAAAGCATTTGATATGATAGATCACTTTATTTTTATTTTAATCAGAAAATTAGAAACAATGAAAGTAAATATTAAGCTGGTAAAGTTAATTAAATCGTTCCTGTCAGACAGACAACAAATAGTCTCTTACAATAATTCCTTGTCGAACCCAACCGTTGTCCATACAGGTGTTCCTCAGGGCTCTATTCTCGGCCCTCTTCTATTTACCGTATACATTAATGATCTTCCTCTATATTTCAAACACTCATCATGTGACCTTTTTGCCGATGACTGTACTGTCTATACTAGTGATAAATGTTGCACCACACTAGAACAATCTTTACAAAACGATACACATAATCTTATTACGTGGAGCAACGAGAATCGCATGCAAATAAATATTAGTAAAACAAAATGTATGTTAATATCAACCAGACAAAAACTACAAAACTTGCAGAAAACAACACTTCAGCTCTTCATTGGAACATCACTAATTGAAAACGTAAATGAACACAGAACTCTAGGTATCACTGTTGACCAACACCTAAGTTGGAACTCACATGTACATGCACTCACAAAGCAAACAGCACAAAAAGTTTACCAATTAGCAAAAATTAAACATTTCCTGGATGAAGAGGCAAGGAAAATGTTCTACATATCTCATATACAAACGCATCTAGACTATTGTTCCACAATCTGGGATGGTTGTTCTGTCTCCAACACAAGAAGGCTCCACTCGCTTCAAAAACGCGCAATGCGCCTTGTTGCTGATAAACACCAATCACATTGTATAGATTTATATAATTATCTTCAAATATTACCCCTCAGGAAGCGCTTCCTCTTTTAACAAAGGGAAATTTATTCACAAAATCCTGTCACAGAATGCTCCAAAGTATCTTTGGCCGCTTTTAAAATACAATGACAGACGTAGTCAGCGCTTAAATAAATTACAGGTACCCAAGCCCAGGCTTGACCTATTTAAAACTAGTTTTGGCTTACTCAGCTGCTCATCTTTGGAACAATCTTCCCAATGACCTGAAAAACACGCACAGTCCTTACTCATACAATCGTATACTATTCAAATACTTTATGAGTGCTGATTATATGCCACCCTAACTGATTGTGTTGTACTTTTATCTAATATACTGTATGGAGGCTCTGATGATCTAGTTTTCATTACAATATACTTATTCTTAATATTATATTCTTAATAACTTATATTCTTAATTTTATGATCAGGTACTGTTAATGTATGCTGTTATACTTCCTTGTAATGTTGCACTGTCCTTAAATGAATACTTTCAGTACGCTGGAGAATGTTGAGTAACAGTAATAAAAGATGAGCAAGAGGATGGAAGAATGCAAGAGGGGACTGTGTCCGATTTTCAACCCTTGGCAAATTAATTGCTTTCGTATATGTCTATCTAACTATCTACCTAGTATGATTCTGGTCTTGAGTTTGGGACGCAAAGGAAATGGAAAGGAAAATGGAAAGTAACTGTCTACCCACCTCATCTTGATGAACCTAAAAAATAAAAAAAAATTTAAAAAAAAGTCCCTGAGTCATTCAGTTGAACACCGTATGAACATTTTACAAGTTCTCATAACATACCTCTGAATATGTCTCAAATCACTAATTTACAGTACGAAGAATTCGATTATTTTTTTTTTTAAATTAATTTATTTTTTATTTATTTATTTATTTTTCAAATTCATTATTACTATTAATTATTATTTATTTTTATTTTTATTTTTATTTTTTTAAATTTTATTTTATTTTAAAAACACTTTAATTATGATGATTATTGCAAATGTAATATTACTTTTATAATGATAAATGCCTTAATAATGCTTAAAGTAAATGTGAGGATGAAAGGATATTAGTATACATGATGAGAGAGAGAGGAAGGGCAGAATGTCAGTAGGGCCTGCGTGCCCAATTCTTAACCCTTTGAAAATAAAGTTCGTTCGTTCGTTCGTTCGTTCCCTCTTCGATCCCTACTCTCACAGCCAGACTGCAGTGATGCAGCCTGTTTCCAGGACCACCACTTGGAGGTAGAGTAGGGCCTTGGTCAGCTCTGGTTCGCTGACCTTGACGCAAGCAGTCAAGCTATGGGTCGCTGACTGCATTTATCACTGTTGCTGCGTCTTTAGTCCCAATAAAGTGCTCACCATTCATGCGTTTCCTTTTTTATTTTGATTTTCCCTCCCCTTGTAGGAAACCTGCACCAAAGTAATTATGTGCCCTTGCAGTGGTGGTTTCTATAGCAACTAGTTTCACATGATAATTTGGCCAGTCGCATGCACAACCTCATATTAGCCAATTTTTACGACATTGTTTGAAGAGCAGAAACTCAGTTCTTTCCTTGTGCCCCCAAAGCCCCGCCCCCTCTCCCCCGGGGAACTAGACGGGGCATGGCTAATTAACAAGCTCAAACAAAATTACTGGCAATTTTCTCTACAAAGATCGACCTATCCTTTCTTTGAACAACTCATTGTTCCTGCTTGTTTTTAAAAAGGAGAGGGGCGATAAACGCTATTAACAGGGGAAGTAAGTAATATTTTATAGCATGGAGAGACTAACATCATTCCACGTTCAATAAAGGCGAGACACGCCCACCCCGAAATAGGCGTGTACTCATCATTATTGCCAGAAATAGCTTCATAAAGGAAATAGGCAACGCTGTTAATAAACACCTGCGCTCGGAAGAAGCACAAGACATAGAAAGGCATCTCTTGTGAACGCTAAAAACACAAAGATACATTTAACCACAGTGAAATCTGCGTGATTTAAAAAAAACCACATAATAATAACTACTGTAGTTAAACCATGTGACAAAACGGAACGTTAGCCTTTTCTCAATGACCTCTTATTGGCATTTAAATTAATGCTTAAAGTAACATGTGGGAATGAAAGGATACAGTAAGCAAGATAAATAAGAGTGGAAGGGCAGAATGTTAGACGGGCCTGCGCGCCCAATTCTTAACCGTTCGAAAAAAAGTTCGTTCGTTCGTTCGTTCATTATCCCAAGTAGTGTCTATTATTTCGGCATTTTAACGCACAAAATTGCGTGCCCATCCTCTACTCAGTAAATGTTGTTTTTCTCACTCTCATTTTCACATATCACGCTTCGACGCCTGTGTCAGACCAGACACTCGGCAATGCCGAGAGATTATGATTCAAAACCACATTGACTCCAGGTACAATGCGAACATTAGTGTTTGTCCAAGATTGGGTAATCACATCCGATTCGACCGTGGAAAGGGGCCAACAATCCAGGTTAATTGATTTTTGACCACGAATTGTCTAGACAGGCCGATTGTAATATGAGAGATCGGTATAGTCAGATAAAGGCTCTCGGCTTACTTGGGATGAGGTGATTATAGATAAACGCAATCTTGTAAGACATTTTGAAGTGTGAGAGAAACGTAATACATTACTCAGCATAGTCGGATGTTTACAGTCCATATCTGTAAAGTAATAGTTTGAAATTTATCAAAAACATGACTCATGCAGATGAAAGTTGCCATAACTAAACTTTCAAAAAAGATTGGCTGGCATTTTGAGGCGCGAATAACAATCGAGCGGATTGGAGGATTTGTCAGAACGCCAAGCAGGAAGCGAGGGCAGAGAATCTACGATATAACGTAGAACATTCTGATACACAGGACTGCATTTCTCGAATCATCAAAGTAGTCAGCGGACTGAAGCCAGGAGAAAATAGGAGTAAGATCGTGACCTTTTGTATAAGACGGACTTAGAGAAAACACTTCTGAACAATACAGCAAGGAAACCCTAAGTTTTCGAACAGAAACCAGACTTATATCGGACTTACCCAAAAAGTCACAGCGGAATTTTAACTGAACTAAATACCTTGACGTGCGATCTCGGCATCTCTACCCAGTTGCCCAGACTATTTACCTGAGCAAGAAGTCAAGATTGAAATTGAGGTGATGTACCTAAATTTTATACTTTGAATTTAGATGTGTATACGGCTAGCGGTGTAACAGATTCATGTGAGGCTGGCAACCTCAACATGTGAAAAGGATACCTTCATGAATCACCACAGCAAGCACTGGGGAATTGCTTCCTGCGGGTTCTCTGAGAGACCCAAAAGCAGAAGTAACTCCAGACTCCGAAGGGAGCAGGGAGTGAGTGATGATTACATCAACACGCGTTAGTTGTTTATTATCATTTTTTGAGTGAATGTAAACTTTATATGTTGCTTCAGGCACAAGCCACTTGCCACTGTCCAGTCACAAAGTTTTCGTTAGTAACTGAAATAATGGTGATTTTTCATCACATCCCCGGAGTTAGATAATATACGCTCAGTTAGAGTAAATATCTGAGAGAAAAGGATGGTTGGCGGACAGTGGGGAAGGCGTCTGATTCACAGTAGCAGAACAGAGATTTAGCAGAGGAATTTGTTCTTTCTATTTTCTTTAAAGTTTGTGGTACCAGTACGAGGCGACCCGAATATTTGCGGTACGAATCGAAGGGACCATTTGCTGTACTACGAGTTTGTGGTTCGAAGCTTGAGATCGACCATTGAAGATTCTTGCCTCGACCAGGAGAAGTTACTTTTCGACTGGTCGGAAAACGTGCTCTCACCACAGAGACGAATCTACAGAGAAGCAGCGTCGACACGTAAGCACTGTGGCAAGTTCAAATTTTTACTAGGTGAAAACCAAAACGAACGTTTATTTATTTGCCAAGCGTAACAGTTTTTTTCTGTGAATAAACTAATTTTTTTAAACGAATCACCAACGTACATTTATTTACAACTGTTAAAATAATTGATTATTAAATTTGTATATGTTGATTTTGACAAATCCATAGTTGAATTAATCATTACAGAGCGAAAGGCACACGTGTGAGTCCTGATTTTAATATATATATAGTTAGATCTACATCTGAAGAGCCAAGAATAAGAATAATACGAGGGGGCTTCAAATGAAAACCTTAAATATTTTTTTTTCTAGATTTATCAACAAAAGTGACACACAACTGTATCATTTTTCGACGTAGTCACCATTGCGTTCCATACAAGTCCCCCAGCGCCTACAAAGTGCATGGATTCCTCTAGAAAAGAATTCTTTTCGTCGCGTGCGTACCCACTCATGCACCACCTGCTGCACCTCTTCATCGGACCTGAAAGTTTTTCCTCCCATTGTCTCTTTGAGTGGTCCAAAGACGTGGTAATCACTTGAGGCTAGGTCTGGCGTGTACGGCGGATGTGGAAGACACTCAAAGTGTAGGTCCTTGATGGTTGCAATCGTTGCACGGGCAATATGGGGCCGAGTATTGTCATGTTGCAACAAGACATCTGTACTCAGATGTCCACGTCGTTTGGATTTGATCGCGTGTCGAAGATGATTCCTGAGGGGATCTGTATACGTCGCACTGGTGACAGTGTTCCCCCTGGGCATGTAGTGCTCTAAAATAACGCCTCGTTTATCCAAAAAGAGAGTCAGCATAACCTTCCATGCAGATGGATGCGTGCGGAACTTCTTCGGTTTCGGTGAGGAGGTAAGGCGCCATTCCTTGCTCGCTTTCTTGGGTTCCGGCTGGTGGTAGTGAACCCAGGTTTCATCTCCAGTAACAATTCTCGCTAGGAAACCATCACCTTCTGCTTCAAAGCGCCGCAACAGTTCTTGACAGGCATCAACACGTCGTTATTTCAATTCTGGAGTAAGCTGCCATGCACCAACCTTGCAGAGATTTTGTGGAACTGGAGGACATCATGGATGATGTGGTGTGCTGAACCTTGACTGATGTCCAAAAGAGCGGCTATTTCATTCAGTCACTCGGCGATTTTCCATCACGGTGCGTTCAACTGCTGCAATTGACTCTGGGATCACTACTCGATGTGCCTGACCCGGTCGAGAACAGTCTGTCACAGAACTCACGCCGTTTCGGAATTTCCTACACTACTCGTACACTTGCTGGAGTGACAGGCATGCATCACCGTCCTGGACCTTTATTCGCCGATGAATTTCTACAGGTTTCATCTCTTCGCTGCTCAAAAAACGGATAACAGAACGCTGCTCCTCTTTGGTGCATGTCACATGTGGTTCGTCTGCACCGTGATGCCACCTGCAAGACACTCTTGACGTTGTTAGCAACAATACTGCCAACTTACATGGCAATGGCACGGTGTTTCGAATTTCTTTCGCAAATTTAAGGTTTTCATTTGAAGCCCCCTCGTAATAATAATACTAATTTTGCTGATTTAAATCAGCTGTACGAGCTAAAATTAAATAGCATAATCCTTCACAAAAGTTGACGGCAGATACTAAAGTTAACATTACTGGGACTCATTCAGCATTGTTCTTGCTTTCCGAATATCTTGTGAAAACTCCCTCGAGGTAGAAGCATCATTATCCTTCTATCTACAACTCTGCCAAGAGTAATCTTGTGCAAAGGTAGACACCTTTGAAGACCCACATTAGATACTCTAGGTTTTGGCCACTATTGCAGAGCCAAGAAGAAGTAACCCAGGACAAACCAGAAGGTGTGAGATGTAGAAATAGGCTGACCTCAAGAAAAACAGAACCATCTGGGATGAAATAGATTAATACTGAAGATATCTTTTATAGAAAATATACTTTCACTACTTTCTGTGATTTTGAAAGATTTGGCGAAATTTATGAGCGAACGAGATAGAAGAGCATTTATAACATATAAGGAAGGGAAACCCGAGGCCTGTAAACAGTAAATAAATATTAGACAAACATAAAGGTATGTTTTCAGGCACTCGTAAGAAATAAAGAAGTAATGTGCCAGGTCCCTGTGACGTATAATGGAAATATAGCCTACAGTATCCGACAGCCTTTCGTGACCTCGTGGCGTTCTATGATTCGTTAGCAAAGTCAAGCATTTGACACCTGCATTACTCACCTTTAATCCACGCCTCTTTATCTTGAGACGTAAGCAAACGGAAAGTTACCAACTTCCGTGACCTGCCAATGACATGGAGCGAACCTGGTCTGTTTACCTGAGTTTCTCAAAGCGAGCTGATCTGTCAATCATCAGATATTAGACAGATGCACGTGGATAAACACCGGACCTCTTGGAAGTGAGACGAACGGGCAAAATATATTCCCGTGTACTTTCTGATGTTCGTACATACAGGGGGAGACAACTCTTTGATCTCCAGGAGCGGGCTAAAATCTCGTAAGAAGCCCGTTACGCGGTTTAAGTCTCTGTTGTCGGTCAGCAACGCCGAACAGAGCGACCGTAAAGCTTTTATCTGGGGAAACGTAGTTTCCTGATTTTTCTGCTATGCCTTAGAGTGTGAAAAGTAACATCCTCTAGAGATCATAATAACATAATGTATATAAACTGCGTCTTCTCAAATCAGTTATCAGATGTCGCTCAGAATTTTTCGGAGTCTAAACACGTAGTCTAGAACCATTGTGGAAAATGTGTTAATAGTTTCGTGGGGATTGCTATTCTGATTTGTGGTAATATAAATTTGTGCTTAAGCGTGATTAAATGTGTTAAGTTTTACCATTATAATTCACTGTGATTTCCTAGCGTTAAAACTAGGAATATAAATAACGCGTAGCTATTTGTTTACCAGTTGTTCAGTTTAATGATAATTTTACCACCCGCTTTATCACATAAGAAGATACGGTTTAGCTGACTAATTAATACACTAGGCGTGACTGATAAGTGACAGAAAAGAATTCGCGTTTAGTTCATTTGCGTAATTATATAAGTGACTGTTATTTAAATATCATGCGACTGAACAAACGGACGCCGACATCTAATAGCTATTAATGACAGGCGATATTTGTTAAGTGCGCGTAGGGATAATTAAATCATAATTGACATTGTGGACTGATCGTTAACGCGCGCGCAAAGGAGCGGGGAGAGCACATACCTTCACCCGAACTAGAGACGCCGCGATAGCGATAGGATAGGCTAGAGACACCGTGTGCCTTTTAACTTTAATCAGGACTGACGGACAGGATGAGAAATCGGTTCGTCCCCTTCCATGTGTATATGTAGAGATATAATAGCAGCATGTTTTTCATAATAATTCTCTATTTCTCGCAGACCTGATCAAACGGCGACCAGCGGTCTATTTTGGTCTATTGTGGTCTATTTAGGCCCTTTTTCTTCATCTACAGATTGATTAATGTTGTCCTCTTCTTGGCTTACGCTTCCCCAAGTTCAGTTGTGAACAGGACGGGCCAAAGAGACAAATTAACATTTTAAATAGTAAAAGTTAACTGGACTTACAAATACCCAGATATTCATTCAATTTTATTAGCCCACTGAGGCGTAACAAAATTAACATTTTCATCTGACTTTTGACAGTCGTATCATCGGATTTATCCAGCAAGTTACGCTGTTTCAAAATCGGCACTCACCACATAGCTAGCCGATAGGATTTATCATCACCATAATTAACAGTTTTTAGAAACCAGATGTTTTTTCTATATTCTTAAGTACTGTCTACTGTTTACTGTGAACACCAGATCGCGGTTTTTTTTTTACATTAACTATTCGAAGTGACATTTGTCTATCCAGGAATCAACCACCAAATTAGGCGTTCCCCTTATAAAATTTAATTATTCAAGGAGGGACTGGGGCCAATTTGGGAGAAACAACCCCTGGAAATATATATATGTATTCAGGCATTAGATGTCCAAGAGATTTCTTCACCAAGAATAGGGTAAGCGTTATTGATGTGGCCACGTATGACAGAGAGAGTGAATATTTCTTAGTTACAGAAAACTGTACCATCATTTATTTTCTTTGCTTAAACCTGTTTACTTTACTGGATAACATGTAGTAGGAACTTTGTTCTTTTCTTTACTGTCTATGCTGTAACATAGTGCTAACCTTTGACCTTTGGGGTTATTAACTTGTTGGGTTCTTTTTCTCAATAAGGGGGAGGGCACATGTATTCTGTTTTTTTTTCTATGCATGTAATTCTGATTTTATTTGATCTTTCTTTAGATATTCGATGTTGTAAAGTTTAAATGATAATAAACAACAAAAAGAACTTAACTTTGTGTGTTGGTCAGACCCATACCCAATTTACCATAGTTTTTCACGTTTGTGTGTCTTGTTGTCACATAGCTGTGTGTGTGTGTGTGTTTAGTGAAACTTATATTTCTAGATATAGGGAGGTGCAAGATTGTCTTATACTAAAAGATAGTCGTATAGATAGGCTGGACTAGAGAAACTACTCATTCCAGAGACAGATCTTCTCCTTAAACTATTCACTCGTGAAAATCTATTTTCTTACACCTTTACTTCTCACGTACTTATCACCATCCACTATACTCAGGCGGGACCATAAATAACTTTAAAACCTATCTAAATTCACGACAGTCCCTACAAGCGCGAGGCCCTAGGCAAAAAAATCTTAAGTTCCCTATGCAGACTTGGATGATGATGATGGTGATGATCATGATAATAAGGTAAAAGGTAAAGGATCCCGTTACACACCCATTGAGGCATATTGGGAATATGGTGTTAGGCCCATATTTTCTTGACCATCGGCACACTAGGGGTAATGTGGTCAGCATCACGCCGGCCGCCTTAATCTTCCAAGTGTTGCTCTGGTACCCAATTCATGAGGTTGGGTCGACCCCGGAGCCGTTTGAGGTCTAAAAAATCCCACCTCAACTGGGGATCGCACCATGGACCACCGAGCCAGGAAACCAATGCCCTAACCACTGCGCTACCGCGGCTCCAGATCATGATAATGGTAATGGTGATTTCTTTGCTGTACTTTATTTGTTTGGTCTTTTCCCCTTCAGCTACCTCTAAATAAGCCAAATCTATTCAAGTCCTTATGACCTGGACTATCTGTTCCACCTGTTGTAATTCCCTTATTTTTCTTCTTAGTCCTAGTTTTCTTCTCCACTTGCTTTTGGATGATCTTCTCCTCTATTTCTTCTATCTTGGGAGGATCCAGTAAAGTGACTGCCGTGTATCTCTAGCAAGTAATTTCCTCTCAGTGGCCTACGCACATACAGCCACTAATTATGATATTTTGTTTCTATGAAACGACTAGTTTTTCCCCCTCATCTTCACATTGAAGTTCTGGTCATTCCTTTTTTGTCCTTTCTTTTATTGGAAACACACATTTAGGAACTTTTGTAATATCTTAGGTTTTTGTTACTTCATGTATCCTAATACCTAGTAAGGACAGAATTATCAACAGCAACACATCTCTGTCTTTCATTATTTCAAATATAAGACCCATGTCTAAACAGCAGTACATATTTGTCTTTCTGTTTCTCCTTAAAGAGATAGATTTATCAACAGCAGTACATATTTGTCTTCATGAATCTCCTTGAAGAGATACATTTATCAACAGCAGTACATATTTGTCTTCCTGTTTCTCCTTAAAGAGATAGATTTATCAACAGAAGTACATATTTGCCTTCCTGTATCTCCTTGAAGAGATACATTTATCAACAGCAGTACGTATTTGCCTTCCTGTATCTCCTTCATAGGATAGATTTATCAACAGCAAGACATCTTTGTCTTTCTGTATCTCCTTCATAAGATAGATTTATCAACAGCAAGACATCTTTGTCTTTCTGTATCTCCTTCATAAGGTAGATTTATCAACAGCAAGACATCATTGTTTTTCTGTATCTCCTTCATAAGATAGATTTATCAACAGCAAGACATGTTCGTTTTTAAATATCTCCTTCATAAGATAGCTTTATCAACAGCAAGACATGTTCTTTTTTAAATATCTCCTTCATAAGATCGATTTATCAACAGCAAGACATCTTTGTCTTTCTGTATCTCCTATCTTTACAAGATAGATTTATCAACAGCAAGACATCTTTGTCTTTCTTCTATCTCCTTCATAAGATAGATTTATCAACAACAAGACATCTTTGTCTTTCTGTATCTCTTTCTATCTTTACAAGATAGATTTATCAACAGCAACACACATTAATCTGCCTGTATCTCCTTTGAGCGTCCAATTTACAGAGTGGTTAGAGCGCTGGTCTCTCGCGGAAAGGTGCCGTTCGATTAACGATATCGACATGCTCCAGTCTACCCAGCTAGAAATGGGTGCCTGATTTTGCTGTTGAGTTAGGGAAGGAAAAGACAACGCGGAAAGGAACTGGTTATCCACATCTCTAGATGCTATTTAAAAAATATACCTGGTGTAGTGAAGTCTCGGTAATATCTGCAATGGGACTACCTTTTTACGTCGTATGAGATAGATGCATCAGCAACAGCACAACCTCGCCTTCCTGTATCTCCTTCATGCGACAGACCTATCAAAAGTCTCTTTCCACATCTCTCGGGAGAGCATAGCTACCCGACAACAGCTCGCCAACAAATCATATATTGGACTCGTCTCTCCACTTCTCTCCAGGTAAGCTGCTTATAACTGCATATGTGATCATTAGAATACAGGTGGGGTTTTTTTTTTGTTCCAATGCCTGCTGTGCCCTTGTTGTCTCTTTATTGTCATGACCCGCAGTAAGGTCACAGTGCTTACGCTCTGGTTAGTCAGCGGCTAAAGTTGTTGAATGACATGTAGACAGATGCTGTTTTGCGCTCATTTGTGTGTATGTCTTTGTGTCTCAACAGAGCTAGACCGTTGTTCTAGTGGAAGCGATAACATCATATGACGATCACTTCCATACATATTACGCAAATAAATTTAATAAGTACTATGCACTCTGTGTCGGGTGACGGTCAGTGGCGGTTTTAGTTATAGGCACGGAGTTGTCCTCAAGTCTTTCCTAACAAGATTCAAGTCGAGCCTCATCTCTTAGTACAAGTCGAGTTTCAAGTCTCTTAGTACAAGTCGAGTCTCAAGTCTCTTAGTACAAGTTGAGTCTCAGGTCTCTTAGTACAAGTCGAGCCTCAAGTCTCTTAGTACAAGTCGAGTCTCAAGCCCCTAAAAGTAGTTTCAAATCGAGTACCAATACTGTCAAGTCCCTAACAGTAGTTATCAAGTGAAGTCACACATCGAGTCTCATTTCTGATCTAAAACTGTTTATAAGTCACAACTGCTTTTATTCGAACAATCACATCATTTACTATAAATAATAGTGAAAAATAATAATTTCTATTTTTAGGACTTTATTTACTGACTGCTTTCATTATATCTGTTTAAACAAATCCATGTTTGGTTTCTCCGTAAGAGTTCCGTATGAATAAACATAGCGAAGTTGGTTACCCAAAATCGGTAAGTCCCGAATCGAGTTGACTTTAAAACAAAAGCATAGCCGAGTCGAGACGTTGTGGCAACTTAAGTCCGACTAGAGTTCTTATTCTTCCTACACTCTCAGACGTCTGCTTGAATATTTTCAAAGAAAGCAGTGGCCAGCTTGAGGCTATTTGTATCTCCATAGAGTTTTTCCAGGAAAGGCACTGGTGACGGTCATATGTTCTTTCTCTGATGCTCATATGTTGGGCATCTTTGAAACACATGTTTAGCACTCATTTGATCTATGCCACATTTACACTCGTCGGTAGTTCCTTATCTTTTAGCTTGTTGAATAGATCATATCCCAATCTGTTGTGGCCCGTGAGGAGTCTGAAGATTACCACTTGTTCTCTTCTGCTGAACTGGTAATATGCTTCATTTTGTGTGAAGCTTGGATGCTCTGCATCCCATTTGCTCTTGTGTATCTGATAAAACTCTTTGCCTCTTCGAAAGTTATGCTTGTATCAGGCTGAGGTAGCTTTCCACCTCCTTTGCCAATCTGTCAGCCTCTTCACTGCCGGGAATGTTACAATGAGATGGTGTCGTGTGAAATTCTAATCCACATATATAAATTAAAAAGTAAATGTAAAGCCTAACAAATAACTTCAATAAAAGGAAAGAAGAATGGTAAAGAACAGTGCTGTCACAATGACTGTACTCGAAATCCCCCTTGTTTTCTAATTCGTCTGCAAATTATAACGTTCCACGTTGATAGTAAAAGCCTATAGCAGCATACACGCGTTTCCACAACACAATAAAACGTGTACTGCATTTCTAAGAAAAACCTTGAGATACGCAGGCTGATTAATGACCTAAATTAATACTTCCATTAATTTCATTTTATACACGGCGTGATGAAAAGACAGATGAACTTAGGATAGAGAGAAGGGAGGGCTGAAAGCAGGAACGCATACAACACTAAACACGCGTCTCGCTATACAATTAAAGTCATCACGCGTGTAAGGCCACAAGCACTAATTTTTTTTTTCAAATCGACAGTGATAAAAAAACACTACCCATACGAGAGTTAGGTTTTAAAAACCTGAAAAACGCTTATTAGGAAACATGACATTATACTGGTTTACGTTTGAAAGCATGACAGTACCCAGACACCACATCGATCGAAGTGAACGGGAGGTAGAAGAAAATGCATATTTTGAACGCAGCCCCTTAGCCCCATAAAATTTATATAGTTGGGTTCCTTAGGACGTGCTGACAAAGAATATGTTAAACGTTACGCAAATAGTCTAGGAATTAACAAATTATAGCCAAAAGAAATAGTGAGGGTGTCAGACAACCCCAAAATCAGAATCGCTCAGTGGCAGATTTTGACACCACCGTTGTACGGGAAATAGGTCCCCATGTAAAATCCTATTTGATTGGATAGAAGTAAATGTAAGGCTAAACACGATTAGTCGGGCTACAAATACTATCTTTTGTTGTTAGGGGAGACGGAAGGAAGGGTACTTTTTTTCAAACGCTTGTGTAAACATGGCTCGATTGGTTAGACCCGCCAATATAGGCAATTAGGAGCGTCAGTTCAGTACCACATTTTTCAAATAAACTTACTAAAGAACCAGTGCGTTGAGCACCAGTGCATATTTTTCTAAATAAAAGCCTGGGACATCGGCAGATCGAAATTGTGCTATATTCATTGCCAGTCAACGTAACTGTGTATTATTTCCATGAATTGTGGTAAGCTTGATATATTCAATATCTTTTTAATGAAAATTGAATGTAAATTGATAAATTATGTCTATATATGTGTGTGGTTCAGTAGCGAACATGAGGCAAAGCCTATATAGTGCTCCAACCTGAACAGAAGGTGTCGGAGAAAAGTAAAACTGCATGGAATTGCCAAACAGTACACTGACACCTATCTTATTGACTAGAAAGAACTAATGCTGGAATTGCAGAGGCGTGGTAACCATTAGGGAGGAGTATACTGGTGTAAATAATTCAGATGAAGCTGGCAGTTGGCCTACCGCTCTGAACTCAGTGTTTGTTATGTATTGTGTTCAGTCTGGAAATAGATTATAGATTAGTTCTGAAATAGGAGGTACAACCTTCTTGTTTCAGGGACTGTGGTCCTAGTTATTGAGCAGCACCTGGTCTGAGCTTTGCTGAATCTGGAGGCTGACAGCATACTCCTGGGTCCAGATAGCGACCAGTGAGGTGTCTCCAGAACACAGGGAAGCAATCGAGCAGAGGAGTCCTTTCCTGCCACCATCACGAAAGTTAAGCTTATGTGGCCAGAGGAGCTCAACATTATGTGCCCCCTAAAAACTTGACATTATAGTAAAATAGAGGGTCAATACATTGTTTAAATTGATAGGAACGGTGAAGTTTCCCCATACTATTTCCAAGATAAACAAACACTTGAAGTCATGATGACAAATAACAACATAGCTTGAAAAACAAAACCAGTATTACCTCATAGTACTACTACACAACTGACACACATAGGATAATACTAATAAAATATGTCACTACAAGGTTCATATTTATAAATTATGTACATATAAATTGTGATTACATTTGATTGTGATTCCTGGTTCACTGTGTAGTTGAATCAGGATATATATTAGTGAAAGTAATTAATACATATATATTTGAAACTTTACCAGTGACTCATTTAAGATAGTCTTATAGAGTGTTAAATGTGTGTGAGTGTCACAGTGTGGTCAAGTGTGGTGGAATAAATTAAATTGTTTATCTGTCTGTTGTTGTTGTGACTTACACTTCATCATTTACATAACCCTAGACATTTAACGTAGTCATCACAATATTCCAGAATAATTCTGACTGAGGTATAAATGTGGTAGCAAGTAAGGTCATCTGTAAAACACTACACCTATTAGATACAGATACCTTCACAGCTGATCTCAGTCAGTACACTAAGTCCCATCTAAATATTTATAACATCCCACTTTACCACATATATTGGGGTCTCGCTCCCGGGATTTTGAATCTTTCCCTATTATAAATATTGGGGGTAATTCACTTCAGGGAATAATAAGAATTAAAAGGTATCCTTGGGTGGAATTAAATAAGGTTGAGCTCTCAGTGCCTGTGGTGTCTTTGGATAAGTAATTACAGATTGTATTGTTTAGTTAGACATTATATAAATTTACCTGTTAGAAAATGGCGGACCTGGCCAAATTTCGATCTGCTGCTGTGCAGACTGCAAAAGAGTTAGGAATGGACGGGCAAATTATGATTGCTTATGTCACTGCTGAATGTGACAAATATATTGAACGGGAAGAAAGAAGATTAGAAAAAGAGGCCGAAAGAAAATTAGAATCTGAAAGATTGGCCGAAGATAAGAGAATAGAGGCTGAAAAAGAAATTAAGAGGTTACAATTTGAGGCTGAGGCTGAGACTAAGAGGCTGCAGATTGAGGCTGACAAAGAGGCTAAGAAATTGGAGGCAGAAAGAGAAGAAAAAAAGGCAGAAATGGAAGCAGAGGAAAGAAGGCAGGCTGCAGAAAGGGAAGACAAGCGATTGACTGCAGAAAGGGAAGCAGAAGATAAGAGATTACAAAGGGAACATGAGTTACGACTAAGGGAGTTTGAGTTTCAAGGCCATGCTCCTGAAAATGGTGCCAGTCCCTTTACCTCCGATGCTACTGCTAGTCAGGGAGCCTCAACCTCAGCTATGAATTTTCATTTAGATCATTTTGTTGAGAAAGAAGATGATATTGAGAGCTATCTAAATAGATATGAACTATTAGCTACCACGTATGGGTTAGAGAGAGAAAGGTGGAGCTTAAAGTTATCTCAAGGTCTTCGTGGGGCAGCTTATGAAGTTTTTGCCAAAATGAACAGAGGTGATCAAGAAAATTATGACATGCTAAAGCAGGCTCTTTTGTTAAGATATGAAAAGAACGCAGAATTTTATAGGAAAAAATTTAGGAATGCTAAATTACTGTCAGGTGAAACCTATCACCAGTTCTCTGCACGGTTAGAGACATACTTGGAGAAATGGACTTCTCTGGGGAAAACCCAAGATCTTAAGGAAATGGTCCTTATAGAACAATTAAGAGAGTCCATGGCTCCAGACCTGAGAAAGTTTCTCATGGAACAAGGTGCAGAGAGACTGGGTGAGTTACTAAATGTTGCAGAAAGGTATCAAGCAGCTCAGGCAGAGGTATCAGGTAATAAAAAGAAACAGGTGGATAATTTTAAGGCACCACAGAACTTTAATAAATTTGATCCTAGAGATCAAAACAAAGGTAAGCACCAGTTTGATAGGCCACGGTATGACAATAAAAATAAAACCCCACAATTCGATGAAAGGAAATATGATGAAAGAAAATCTTTCAACCAAGGAAAGAGATGGTGTAAAAATTGTAAGATGAACAATCATGACACTGACCGTTGCAGAAGGAACCCTATAGTTATGGCCACCCTTCAGGTCAGGTCGACCTCAAGAAAGGAGGAGGATATTATGTTAGATACCACTCCAGAAGAGATGAGGAAGGCACAGGCTGGGGATAAGACCCTCAAGCCTTGTTTCAGGAAATTGTCAACTTGTCATACAACTCCAGGCAAGGGAGATTTTTACATGAAAAACAAGTTGATTTACAGGAAGGCCGGAACTAGATCCCATGGTCACGGACAGTTGGTTCTTCCAAAGAGATATAGGGCAGACTTAATAAGGAGCCTACATGTGAAAAAAGATGGGGACCATGAGAAAATAGGTACCATCATCCAAAAGGTGGCTCACAATTATTATTGGCCCAAGGCAAGGTGGGACATTGAGAATTTTGTAGAAAGGTGTAGCATAGCACATGAGGGAACACCCACAAGTGGGAACATTGATCAGGACCTGGACACGCCACGGGGCAAACGTAGGCCTGACAATAGAAAGAAAAATAAATTTGATAAAGTGGACCAAATGGAATGGGAAGCCCCTTTTCACGGACAAGCTTCAATTAACTGTTTTACAATGGCCACTATGCAGAGAGTGCAAAAAGATGTCTTACCCCAGGATAAGCCGAAAATCCCTCAATCGGACTTAAACAAACTGGAGGAAGAGGATGTAGAGAGGAAATCTCTCATCAAGAATTTTAAGTGGGGAGAAAGCCCCAAGAAAAAAATTGGTAGCGGTCGTTTTGTGCATGATAATTCTGGGAAGAAAAATCATCACTATAGCGCTTCGAGTGGAAGAGACCATACCGGTGCATGGACAAATAGGTCCACAAAATTAAAGGTCCATATGTAGCTCTGTTAAGAACGTGGACTGATGAAAAGGCAGAGGAAAATATTACATCCTCATACCAATATGTGAATGAGCTGACCACTCGTTTAAAAACTGGCTGGAAACTTGCCAATGAAAATTTGAAACAAGCCAGGAAGAAACATGCTGCCTATTATAACAGGAAAGCTAAAGACAGAGATTTGGCTGTGGGAGAGAAGGTACTGCTTCTTCTACCCGGTAGTCAAAATAAGTTACAAATTGGATGGCAAGGTCCATATACAGTTCTAGAGAAGGTGTCTAGAACCAATTATAAGATAGATAAGAAGGGGAAAGAAAAAATCTATCATGTGAATCTCCTGAAGAAATACTTGGAAAGAGAAAATCAGGAAGAGACACACTTGTTGACCTTGTCCATTGCCATGGAGATGAAAAAGGAACCACTTTCATCATTTGAATATCCATTACACCCCTGTGAGACAGCGGCACAGGTGAAAATCAGTACACATTTAACGAAAAATCAGAAAGAGAGAGTGCAACAGGTTCTAGATAATCATACAGAGGTGTTAACAGACCGACCGGGGCATACAAACTTATTGGAATATGATATGAAACTGATAGACCCCACACCTGTCTGTATGAAACCCTATTCGATTCCTTTTGCTAAGGAGAAAGCTTTGAAGGAAGAGATAGACTATTTGTTGAAGGAAGGAATTATTTCACACAGTGAATCTTCGTATAGTTCCAGTGTTGTACTCTTAAGGAAACCCTCTGGAGAACATAGACTCTGTATAGATTACAGGAGACTGAATGCTATTACAGAAGGACAGGTGGATCCATTGCCGGATACAAATCAGTTGTTTGCCAGGCTAAATAAAGCTAAATATTTCTCAAAAGTGGATCTGAGTAAAGGATACTATCAGATTCCAGTAAAGCCTGAGGTTAGACCATACCTAGCTTTTAGTACATCAGAGGGACACTATGAGTTTAACAGATTGCCATTTGGATTGAAGAATGCGCCTAGTGTCTTCTCTAGAATGATGAGAAAATTATTGGACCCTCTGAATAATCCATGCATCACAAATTTCATGGATGATATCCTTATAGCCACAGAAACATTTGAGGAACACATTGACTCTCTGAACATGCTGTTTAATCGACTTAGAGAAGCGAATTTGACAGCCCGACCAACCAAATGTTGTGTTGGATGTAAAGAATTAGAGTTCTTGGGACACACAGTTCATCAGGGAAACATGACCCCTGACCCCAAGAATTTAGAGAAACTAAAGAAAGCCCCGAGACCACAAACCAAGAAAGACGTGAGATCCTTTGTCTCATTATGTGGTTTCTACCAAAAGTATATCAAAAACTTTAATTCCATATGTGCACCGTTAACTGATTTGACCCGTAAAGGAAATCCAGATCGAATTACATGGACACCACAATGTGAATTGGCTTACCAGGAATTGAAGGAAAAGCTTACAAGCAAACCTATTTTGAAACTACCTGACTTAAGTCAAGAATTCATTGTAAGGACTGATGCCAGTAATATTGGGTTAGGTGCGACACTGCTACAGAAATCAGATGCATTGGATGGGGAATTAAGCCCAGTGGCATATGCTAGCAGAAAGTTGAATAAAGCTGAAACCAACTACTCAACTAGCGAAAAAGAATGTCTTGCAGTAATATGGGCGATAAAGAAATTCAATATTTATCTGTATGGGAAGGCATTTAAGTTGCAAACGGATCACAAACCCTTGTCGTTTCTAGCGCAGGCTAGACATGAAAATTCTAGATTACTCCGTTGGTCATTACTGATGCAACCATATGAGTTTAGCATAGAGTATATATCTAGAAAAACAAATCTGGGAGCGGATTTTTTAAGCCGCCATCCGTGTGATGAGAATCACCCTAAGCCCCAGGAAGGATAATAAATTTCTCTATGTGTATATAGAATTATAGACTGACATATAACGTCTGTTTCAAGTGGGGAGAATTTGTCGTGTGAAATTCTAATCCACATATATAAATTAAAAAGTAAATGTAAAGCCTAACAAATAACTTCAATAAAAGGAAAGAAGAATGGTAAAGAACAGTGCTGTCACAATGACTGTACTCGAAATCCCCCTTGTTTTCTAATTCGTCTGCAAATTATAACGTTCCACGTTGATAGTAAAAGCCTATAGCAGCATACACGCGTTTCCACAACACAATAAAACGTGTACTGCATTTCTAAGAAAAACCTTGAGATACGCAGGCTGATTAATGACCTAAATTAATACTTCCATTAATTTCATTTTATACACGGCGTGATGAAAAGACAGATGAACTTAGGATAGAGAGAAGGGAGGGCTGAAAGCAGGAACGCATACAACACTAAACACGCGTCTCGCTATACAATTAAAGTCATCACGCGTGTAAGGCCACAAGCACTAATTTTTTTTTCAAATCGACAGTGATAAAAAAAAAACACTACCCATACGAGAGTTAGGTTTTAAAAACCTGAAAAACGCTTATTAGGAAACATGACATTATACTGGTTTACGTTTGAAAGCATGACAGTACCCAGACACCACATCGATCGAAGTGAACGGGAGGTAGAAGAAAATGCATATTTTGAACGCAGCCCCTTAGCCCCATAAAATTTATATAGTTGGGTTCCTTAGGACTTGCTGACAAAGAATATGTTAAACGTTACGCAAATAGTCTAGGAATTAACAAATTATAGCCAAAAGAAATAGTGAGGGTGTCAGACAACCCCAAAATCAGAATCGCTCAGTGGCAGATTTTGACACCACCATTGTACGGGAAATAGGTCCCCATGTAAAATCCTATTTGATTGGATAGAAGTAAATGTAAGGCTAAACACGATTAGTCGGGCTACAAATACTATCTTTTGTTGTTAGGGGAGACGGAAGGAAGGGTACTTTTTTTCAAACGCTTGTGTAAACATGGCTCGATTGGTTAGACCCGCCAATATAGGCAATTAGGAGCGTCAGTTCAGTACCACATTTTTCAAATAAACTTACTAAAGAACCAGTGCGTTGAGCGCCAGTGCATATTTTTCTAAATAAAAGCCTGGGACATCGGCAGATCGAAATTGTGCTATATTCATTGCCAGTCAACGTAACTGTGTATTATTTCCATGAATTGTGGTAAGCTTGATATATTCAATATCTTTTTAATGAAAATTGAATGTAAATTGATAAATTATGTCTATATATGTGTGTGGTTCAGTAGCGAACATGAGGCAAAGCCTATATAGTGCTCCAACCTGAACAGAAGGTGTCGGAGAAAAGTAAAACTGCATGGAATTGCCAAACAGTACACTGACACCTATCTTATTGACTAGAAAGAACTAATGCTGGAATTGCAGAGGCGTGGTAACCATTAGGGAGGAGTATACTGGTGTAAATTGTTTCAGATGAAGCTGGCAGTTGGCCTACCGCTCTGAACTCAGTGTTTGTTATGTATTGTGTTCAGTCTGGAAATAGATTATAGATTAGTTCTGAAATAGGAGGTACAACCTTCTTGTTTCAGGGACTGTGGTCCTAGTTATTGAGCAGCACCTGGTCTGAGCTTTGCTGAATCTGGAGGCTGACAGCATACTCCTGGGTCCAGATAGCGACCAGTGAGGTGTCTCCAGAACACAGGGAAGCAATCGAGCAGAGGAGTCTTTTCCTGCCACCATCACGAAAGTTAAGCTTATGTGGCCAGAGGAGCTCAACATTATGTGCCCCCTAAAAACTTGACATTATAGTAAAATAGAGGGTCAATACATTGTTTAAATTGATAGGAACGGTGAAGTTTCCCCATACTATTTCCAAGATAAACAAACACTTGAAGTCATGATGACAAATAACAACATAGCTTGAAAAACAAAACCAGTATTACCTCATAGTACTACTACACAACTGACACACATAGGATAATACTAATAAAATATGTCACTACAAGGTTCATATTTATAAATTATGTACATATAAATTGTGATTACATTTGATTGTGATTCCTGGTTCACTGTGTAGTTGAATCAGGATATATATTAGTGAAAGTAATTAATACATATATATTTGAAACTTTACCCCTGACTCATTTAAGATAGTCTTATAGAGTGTTAAATGTGTGTGAGTGTCACAGTGTTGTCAAGTGTGGTGGAATAAATTAAATTGTTTATCTGTCTGTTGTTGTTGTGACTTACACTTCATCATTTACATAACCCTAGACATTTAACGTAGTCATCACAATATTCCAGAATAATTCTGACTGAGGTATAAATGTGGTAGCAAGTAAGGTCATCTGTAAAACACTACACCTATTAGATACAGATACCTTCACAGCTGATCTCAGTCAGTACACTAAGTCCCCTCTAAATATTTATAACATCCCACTTTACCACAGATGTGATCCAATGAATCACAACTATTTTGAATCGTTGACATAGCTTGAGGAGCACTACTCATCATCATCATCATCATCATCATCATCATCATCATCATCATCATCATCACCACCACCACCACCACCACCACCACCACCACCACCACCACCACCACCACCACCACCACCACCACCACCACCATCATCATCATCATCATCATCATCATCATCATCATCATCATCATCATCATCATCATCATCATCATCATCATCATCATCATCATCATCATCATCATCATCATCATCATCAATCATCATCATCATCAATCATCATCATCATCCATTATCCATCATCATCATCATCACCCATCATCATCAATCATCATCATCCATTATCATCAATCATCATCCATCATCATCAATCATCATCATCATCATCAATCATCATCATCCTTCAGCACCCCAAGGAGTATTGGCCTGCAACAAATATATGCCAAGTCATCCTGTCACGTGCCATCAGCTCAAGGTCTTTCCATCTCTTCTTCATCCCTTTCATGCCTGTCCCCAGTTCTCTTCTCCACGTGTTCTTTGATAATTACAAACCCTAACAGACCTAAAGGTCTTTTATATTTGGACATGCGCCCTGATATAACCGACTAGGTTGAACTGGACGTGCCTGTGGTAAGTTGGGATTATATAAATAGTTTTAGGGGACTTAGTGTACTGACTGAGATCAGCTGTGAAGGTATCTGTATCTAATAAATGTGGTGTGTTACAGATGACCTTACTTTGCTACCACATTTAGACCTCAATCAGACTTATTCTGGAATATTGTGATGACTACGTTGAATGTCTAGGGTTATGAAAGTGATGAAGTGTAAGTTCACAACAAACAACAGACAGATAAACACTTTAATTAAGATCCACAACACTTTACAACACTATGACAAGCACATACATATAACACTCTAGAAGACTAGCTTAAGTAAGTCTAGTGTTAACTTTTAAATTAGGTATTAAGTTCTTTCAATAATAGATATCCTGATCCAACTACAGAGTGAATCAGGAATCACAATCAAAGGTATACACAATGTTTATGTACAAAATTTATACAAAGGATCTTTGTCCTGACATATAATATTATTACAATATGTGTGTAGGGTTGTGATGTAGTACTATGAGGTAATACTGGCTTTTGAAGCTAGGTTGTTGTTTGTCATCACGACTTCATGTGTTTGTTACTGGTGGAAATAATATTGAAGGGATCACAGTTTCTTTTTATTTGTAAAACAATAACTGTCCCTCTTGATTTAGTATTACAGTCAATTTTAAGGTGGTTTATACAAGGGTGAGCTGCTCTGGCTGACGAAGTCTTAACTTATGTGTCTGCGGCAGGAAAACTGTCTCCTCTGCTCGCTTGCTTCTCAGTTATCTTGAAATACACCACTGGTCGATATCTTGGACAGGGAGTCTGCTGCCAGCCCTCTGGATCCAGCAAAACTCAGACCAGGTGCTGCTCTAATACTTCAGTACCACGGTCCCTGAAATAAGAAGGTTGTACCTCCTTCTTCAGAACTAATATATAATATATTTCCACACTGAAGTACAGGACATTACAAACACAGAGTTCAGCGCTGTAGGCCAACCGCTAGCTTCTCATGTGACAATATACACCAGTATTCCTCTACCTAATGGATACAACGCCTCTGCAATTCCATCGTTAATTCCTTCTATACAATACGATACGCGTCATGTTACTAATTGGCAATCCCATATATGCCTATGCAGTTATACTCCTCTCTGACAAGCTTTTACATGGTGGAGCAATATCTAGGCTTTGCCTTCTGTTGGCTACTGAACCACACACATACAGACACAATTTATCATTCCATATTCAATTTTCATATAATATACATATACATATATATATAGGAAATATGTCTAGCTTACCACAATTCAAGGAAATATACACAAGTTACGTTGACTGGCGATGAATTTTGGCACAATTTCGATCTGCCTTATCCCAGGCTTTTATTAGAAAAATATTAGCTTGCTCTCAACGCACTTGCTTCTTACAAAATTTATTTTCAAAACTGGCCCTGAACTGACGCCTCTATTTGACTATATCGAACGTTCTAACCAATGAGACCATGTTTACAAGAGCCTTTGAAAAATTGTACCAATCCTACACGTAGCCATTAACAACCAAATAGTATTTGCAGTTCGACTAATAAGGTTTCGCCTTACATATTACTACAGCCAATCAAATCGTATCTAACTTGTTGGCCTCATTTCCCCTAAAGCAGTGTTTTTCAAACATGCCATTATGAGCAAATATGATCTTGTGCTGTCAGACAACCCCACTATAGTATTTTGGCTATAATTTGTTAATTACTATACTATTTGCGTAACACATAACATATTCTTTGTCAGCAAGTCCTAAGGCACAAGAATACATAGGTTTAATGGGGCTAAGTGGCTTCGTTCAAAATATGTATTATTCTAGGATAGTCGTGCTGTTACCACCTGTTCACTTCCCTACCACTGGATGTCTTCTGTACTGTCAGACTAATGTCAGGAGCTTAGACATAAATCTGTAGAATGTCAGGTTTCCCAATAAGATTTTAAACCTGTTTTCAAAACCTAACCTCGTATCGTTAGTGTTTTTTATTTACTGTTTATTTGAAAAAATCAGGTCTTCATGCCTTTCGCGTGGGATTGGCGTTCCTCCGTGCATCTCTCTCTCTCTCTCTTCTAAGCCCGTCTGTCTTTTAGGTTAACGTAGTGTATATAATGACATTAATGCTAGTATTATATCTAGGTCATTAAGCAGTGTGCCTATCAAGGTCGTCTAAGAAATACAGTACCAGTTTTATTTTTAGAAACGCGTGTATGATGCTGTAGGCTTTTACTATCGTACGGGGAAGCGTTACAGTTAAGCAGATGAGGTAGGAAAAGGGGATCTCTGGTTCAGCCATTATTTCGCTCTACAACGCAGGTGTACGCTATTTGGAAAAGCACTGGTCTTTCACCATTGTTCTTTCTTTCTATTGAATTACTTCGTTAGGCTTTACATTTATTTTCTAATTTATATATGTGGATTAGAATTTTTCACGACAGCGCCTTAATAAAACGAGGCAACATTTTTATTTAAAAAAAAAGTGTTCTTCGATCACTCTCTACCTCTCTAACCCCATTGGAAAAAAAAAAGGGAGGGGCGGGAATTTCCTTTCTCTTGCAGTAAGAAATATATACATAACAATCATAGCATTGGGCAATAATGAAAGACTGGGCTAGTACACACATTACAGTAACGACTGTAAATATCTCGCCCCATATATCGCTTGGTAACATTCCAGGCCATATCTTGACTGACTGAAATTAAAAATTCAGACATATATGTGAAACCATCAGGATTAATATGCGACGACACAGAACATCTGTCGCTCACGCAAGCTCACCCCGTGAATCACGCGTGCTGCTACCTTGATCGTGTCAACGTGCGGAGTCAGAGTGAGTAAACAGAAAGTAACGCTGAGAAATGAGGACACGACTCAACATTTATTAATACCTGTACTCTGTTTATCAATTATAGAGGCGTTATGATATCGTCTGTGTTTCATAAATATGATAGAGAGAAGAGATGGTATTCGATAAAGATAATGAATTCAAGGTAGTGATAACGGAAAAAAATGGATGCTTGCATAGATTGGACAGGTTGAGGTGGTGTGACAAGATCTCTTATGTGGAACTGAACCCACGTGCCAGACACGCGCCGGCGTAATTAGAGAGGAGAAGATACTGGAGATGGATACGACACACTTTGAGGAAGCCTGTTGAAAGAATTATCAGGCAGTCCTTGTTCTGGAATCCCCAGGGTGGGAGAGTAGAGGAAGAACAAGCAGCACGTGGAGAAGACAACTGAAGACAGACGTGAAAGAGATGACGAAGGCATGGACAGACTTTGAGCTGATGGCACGTGACAGGAAGACATGGTATAAGTTTGTTGAAGGCCTATGCTCCTTGGGGAGTAGAAAATGATCTTAATCCGTCTATTAAGATATATTACCTTGGCGTGGGTCAGACTATGTTTCTTCAGGATTTTGTTAATATCTTTCATCAAAGGTGGATCATTCCTAGGGGATCGTAGGGGTCATTCCCACCAGAATTTAAAAAACCACAACCTTTTTTTCATGTTTTAATACTGTTTTAATACTGTTAATGTAACAAATATAGGATAACCGCTATAATCCTACGTTGAACCTTCCTTAAATTCCCTCTTCCATCACTTCTCTCGCTGCTGATACTCCTCTCTTTTTTTCTGAGCTCGGAGGATGACTGACAGCCATCCCCAAGATTGTGAAATAGTTGTTTGAAGTATACGTTTTTAAAATCTAGTTGTCACAACGCCTGTAAAATAAGTTTAAACGCGCAAGCGCAGAGTATCCTTATGTGTATACTTTTGGCTGTCTGCAAGACAAACTAAGTTATCTATACTACTCGTCAAAAGTCAAGGGCCACCCTAGCATTTTCAATACACTTTTAAATAAGCGCATAGAATGATTAAATGAAGGAAGTTTTTAGTAAAAATGGGTGCAATATCTTCCTCTGACAGTTCTCTATTTACGTTAAGCATAAAAACAACTCACCGACAACCATGGTGATCACGTGCAATTTGGTTTGCTGACCATAAATTCACATTTTAACTCTGTTTTTTCAAACTTCCGTACAACCAAACAGGTGAAGTAATCGTACTGATTGATATTCCACGTGCAAATGCGACTTTTCGGGAACAGAGTTCACTCTTAATTTGTTTTACAATCAGCAGACTTAGGGTAGTTTCATCACTTGCAAAAACCATGCCACCTAGAAGAAGTCTTGACACCTTACAAAGAATGAGGGCTATAGCGTGGGTTGAAAGTGGTTTATCTGTCCGTGAGGTTGCTAGACGGCTTGCAGTGTCACACTCTACTGTTAAGAGGATGATATCGTAATGACACCTCTATTTTTTGTCAATATTGTATTTTTTTGGGGGGATATATGAAAGTAATATGTATGGTTTTTTCCCAGCACTTCATAGTGCGATTGTGAGAACATAGTTTCTCTAAAGTTGTGAGATAATTTCTGTCCTCACCCGACGCTCCATTGTGCGTCATTTTGGCCTTATGTTTTGACGATGAATGTGTTGATACTGTCTAGCTGCGCGTCATTTATACGCGGTAGGCTGGTTGGCTAGAGTATCATGCCCGCTATTTTTTGTTTGTTTTGGTCTTTATGTTTTTTAGGGTTTATCATGTACACGGTTATATATTATTATGATATGCACTGATGTCATGCATTGTTTATTGTTTCTGATTACCGTGTCATAATCCTAGTCTTTTCCTTTTCTCCTTCTTTACATATCTCATCTTGCCTTTGTTTACTCATCGTCCTTCTCTGCTTTTGTCTCGCTACTATTTATACCTCTGTGATTATGTCTTTATATTTAGAGTATACTTGAAGGTAGATATGTGTATGCTTCCGCCCTCCTTTGTTTCCAGTCTTTGTAATTGTGAAAAAAATGATGTTATCATTTTTTTTGTTCCCGGGTGGTTCGGTAAACTGTTAAGATATGAATATATGTATTGTTTATTTTGTGGTCAAAGGAAAACTATTAATTGTATATTTTTAGTTCAGGATGAGATTTAGCGGTTATCTCCCTTGTCTGAACAATGTCCATTATTCTGTATGGCTATATTAGGATATCGTTCATACAGATGGCCTTATAAGGAGCGGTCTTGCTCTGATTTCACGGAAAGGTCTAGATTGTTCCGTGGCTAGCTACTTTGGGCTTACACATGCGCAGTAAACTTGCGCGGGGAATTGAAGACTGGCTTTCCGGGCAGTCGTGGAAAAGTCTCCGAGCTGACAAGAGGTCAGCGCTCGTCTCTGTCTATAATTCTGGGGAATGGAGCCTTTGTTAGGTGATAAATGATATTGAATTTTCCCCCTGTGATTATTCTGGCTGGTGATTGTATAGCCATGGATGTGAAGAAATGTGTTGTGTATTATTTCTAAATGGCAGACAGGTAAAGAGACTTTTTTGAATCTTATATTATTGCCAAGAACAGTATTAAGATGGCTTTCTCCTAATGCGGAGATATACTGAGTAAAGGAGACTGATGTTAGCCATTTCTTTGAAGGAACCTTGTCGTTCATACGGCTTATTCCTTGTAGGTTAGACCTACATGACCTGTCTGGTCAAGAGGAGTCAAGTACTTCATTAAGGTGGGTTTCTTCTAATGCGGAGATATTCAATAGGAGAGACTGACATTGGCCATTTTGATGATCACGCTGCTTGTACGGCTCATGTGGAGCCCAGAACTTTATTGCTGAAAATCACGCTGCTTGTACGGCTCATGTGGAGCCCAGAACTTTATTGCTAAGGTGGCTTACTCCGGGTGAGGAGTTTTATATTATACAGAAGAGACTGAGCTAGATATTTTGAAGCAGTCCGCCATTCGTACGGCTGATGTGGTAGCCTAGATCTACCTGACCTGCTTGGTCATGAGGAACCAAGAACAGTAGTCATATGAAGCGCGCCAGTAGCGCGGCTTATTTGTTGCAGCCAAGGTTTACATGCAAAGTCTCCATGATGTTGAATATTATGAATTGTTGCTATCTACATGATTATATGTGCTTACATGACAGTGAATCGTTTGATGTCAGCGTATGTTACTGTTGTTCGTAATAAATGTCTGAAGCGTCAACAGTCGTTTTCAATGCTTCATGACTTCTGAGTGTGGTATGTACGGCATGGTATCATCAAGCAACCATCTACACTTCTACAGTATAACCAGGCCTATTGTACACACTTGCAACAGTTAACAACACTCTCAACAGAGTTAATAGTCAAATCGCAACACTACTATCCAAAGAATTTTGGAGATATTTCAGGCTACAGGAAGTGTGGAGGATCGCCACCGGCCAGGTCGCCCTAGATGCACCAATAGACATGATGACCGGTACCTCTTGTTGTCAGCCCTGCGACATCGAACAGTGACTTGTTCCACTCTAAGATGTCAGCTGAGACAAAATGTAAACGTTAATGTCAGTCAAAGCACCATTCGCAGACGTTTACATGAATTTGGACTGGCTGCTCGACGTCCTGCAGTCAGAATCCCTCTTACTCCTGCTCATCGCAGAGCCCGTGTTGCTTGGTGTCGCGAGCATATCCGATGGACAAGGCAACAATGGAGTCAAGTTCTCTTCACTGATGAATCTCGCTTCACTGTGTCATTGAATGATGGCAGGATTCGAGTTTGGAGACAACCAGGAGAGCGATTTACTGATGACACATTTCGAGAGGTGGATCGTTATGGTAGGGGTTCTGTCATGGTCTGGGGAGGCTTCTACAGACACGGCAGGACCCCACTCTACATCATCCAAGGAAACTTGACCGGCCCAAGATACCAGAACGAAATCTTGAGACCAATTGTTCAGCCTGCTCTGGAGGCCATAGGTGGTAATGGTATCCTCCAAGATGATAACGCTCGACCCCATCAAGCTCGTGTGGTGAATGAGTTTATTCAGCAACATGGGATTATCAGGATGGCCTGGCCAGCTCATTCACCTGACCTTTCTCCGATTGAGCACCTCTGGGATGTCCTTGGTCGAAGATTGACAACAAATCACCCCTTGCCAATGGATGTTGCACAGCTGACTGCATTTTTGCTTCAGGAATGGCAAGCTGTTCCTCAGGATACTCTTCGGACCCTTGTGGACTCGATGCGTCTACGCTGTCTTGAATGCCTTGCTGCAAACGGTGGTCATACCCGATTTTGAAATGTCTATTTGTCCAATATCTATTGTGTGACTTTTGAAAAGGTGGGTGACACACTTCACAGCTTCATTGCGTTTGAATGTGTGTTTCCATTTCTTCACGTGACATGTCAATTTGGTATTAAATAAATGCCGTTTTGACTGATACCAATTACGTTTATATCAGATTTGTTTTATGGTTTCAACCAAGGTTTTTCTAAGTGGCCCTTGACTTTTGACGAGTAGTATATTACTGGTACTAGGTGATGTACTACAGTTTTCAGCGAAGCGAACAAACTTCTTGAAATAATTATCAGTACACCCATGATAACATCTAAATCGTAAAGGCGTTTCTCTTCACTGAAACGCGTGAAAACTTACTTCAGGAAGAATGTAAGCGGCTTCTCTGTCAAGGCCATCGATAGATAACGAACTAATAAAATCCACTGTAGACTGCAACACTGAAGTATTTTGCAAGACTGAAGAACAGGCTGGCAAATCTTTTCAACATGTCGCTGCTGCCAAACGTTGGAAACGAAAAGTAACATGTATAATGGATAATTAACTTCGACTTATTATAAAGATTTAGCAAACTGTAATTTGTCAAAGATCGGCTACCACGACAAGTATGGGAAACTAAGAGCAAGGGATCCAGACCTCCAGGACGACCCAGAGTCCGCCGGGATGACAATATTAGACAATCTCTGAAGGACCGGGACCGAGGACTAGACTGGAACCAGGCCAGGAGGAAGACAGTCGATAGAGTAGTGTGGCGCTCTCTCTTCCAAATCTCTACACCTCATGGTAGAAGAAGAACGACTAAGTAAATAAGTAATTTGTTAATCTGTCAACATATAACAATTAAACATTTTTGTCTTGCTAGTTCATTACTGACGACAAATAACTTGTACTGTTTTTTGTAGAGTGTATGATATTACCACCTTCTAACCGTATTCATTTATGTGCTAGAGCACGCATGGACGCACTATAAACTTATTTATAGACTATTAAGTCACCAGCCAAACACTTGGCGTGAAATAATTGTCTTGAATTTTCTGCTGCAAGTCGTCATGACGGCACTTATTTTCCTACAGTTTTCCTGTGGTCATTCATCTGGATGCAACTATGGAGCAACGAGTCAAAAATTTTATGAGGAGAAGTGAAAAAAAGTGGACTGACGTTTCACTAATTAACAAGTGTATTATCAAAGAATGTTTTATAAATGTACGGGTATCTTTTAAAATCTTGTCTTGGTACTCATTTAAAAAAAAACGCGAATAAAATAATTTCAAATGAAATAAAATTTACTGTTACCACGTCTCTGAATCATAACTGAAAGGAGTATCGACTTGAGCGACCAAATTGGCGAGTTACTGCAAATGCATCGAACTGCCTTCATTATCTACAGTTAAAAATAAGATGTATTCATGTTCACCCGAAATGTAAATGGGGAAAATTCAAGAAAGTGTGTCCAGAATAAAACATCTGCCATTATTACGCGTGGGAACAAAATACGCATTGTTTAAACACTTGCGCAATTTAGTCCCCCGCCCGAAAACGCGCCATGAAAACGATAGCAACGTTAGTGGGAAAAATGTAATTCAACAACGTCAAGGAGGGAAGGATAAGATAATTATTATATAAAGAAAATGCCCCAACCAGCCAACACATCATTGGAAGCTGCCACTTCCGCATCTCCATCGTCCTCTAGGGTGTTCATTGACTTGTAGTCAGATCATCTGCTCGTCAAGCTTGACATGGTAGCTGGTCGGGTGGTTTTCTAACACGGTGTCCAAACATCCCTTTTCCCTGTCTCTCCAAGATTTTGGTACAAGCTACTGTATCCGGCAACTTCCTGAATTTTACGATGTATTTTTTCGCCTTTCTTAAACAAAGTTTCTGGGTTCGAACCCTGGTAGCAGCACGCTGCAGTCTACCCAGTTATAAAAGGGTACTTCACTCTGCTGTTGAGTTAGGGAAGATAAAGGCAACGAGAATGAAAGCCCGTTATCGCACCGTATATACGACCTTATATATTGTGCCCTACGCTTATATAATTTTGAAACATCGCAGACTATAAACGACCAAAAAAAAAACAAAAAAAAAAAACCAAACTATTTATTCAGAAAGACGCACAGAAAAGGAATGAAATGGAACGTCCTTAGCAAACCAAATAATTTGTTTTTTTAGTTATCATGAAACCATCTCGGACAAGTTAACGACAAACTATAGCCCAGCCCTACAGGGGGCTAGCACTTGGCAATACTCCCTGGCTAACCTCTCACTCAATATGCATACTGCTCTATCATGTGAAGTATCAACTGAATGAATATTCAATAAAGAGATTTAGACGTGGCTGAAATACGAGAGTGTCATGGATTGGGAGGCAAGTGGGAGGAACGGCTTGGGGAGTTGAGCTGAAGTCAAGTTAATCAAGATAGGAATAAAGAACGATGGAGGATAGATGAAATGTGAAAAATGACAGTTGAATAAACAGCAAAATTATTTTATTTCTTGGAGAAAAAAAAAGAATTTAGTGCCAAGAGGGCAATAGGGATATTTGACTGGCAATTACGAAGTGCAGATAACACGATCATCTGTGATATTGTAAAAGGTCGGACTGAAAGAGAAAAAGAGGAACAAATGTTGAGCCAAGATAGACGGTCTGTCGGTGATGTGAGCTGATGCGTATTTGACAATGTCTTCTGCAGTGGCGTACTAAGGGGCGGCGGTGAAAGGGGGACGGTTCGCCCCGGGTGACAGCCAGGAGGTGGTGCCGTCGGACACGATTATGACAGTATTGTAATGTTTAAATATCTGTATGTTTTATGTAGGGTTCCCAGGGAAGGTTCTGCCCCGAATGCCAAAAACCTTAAGTACGCCCCTGGTCTTCTGTTGTCCTCTTTTCGTCCTTACATTTTTCATAAAAATATGGTCTATTTTGTTTTTAATTGCGTACAGTTTCTATAAAAAAAATGACAACGGCTAATGAGACATTTGTGTTTTGGGGCTGCTAAGTTGGCTGTGTATAATTTCACGATTCACTATTGCAGCGTGGCGGTGGCCGCGTTCGGACGCTCACTGGTTCGATTCCATCGTGAGTCTATCATTTCTGTTGTCCTGTTGTCTGGTGTCTTCCTTCTTTCTGTCTTACCAATGTCTGCTATTTATCGACATTCGTTTAGTTATTTATTAGTCACAATCCTCCCGTTTCCTTGATTATTTCTAACTTCCACAGTCTGAAGTTCGATACTAACCAGAAACTTAGAAACTGCCGACCGCTGACCAACAACAGAATAAAATGGGGCCCGGTAAAGTAGGAGATTCTCTACTCTTGTCTAACTGGTGTGGGGGTGAGGGGGGGGGGGGAGCAGAGACCCTACTGCCGTTGAACTTACCACCTGTTGTAAAACTGTGTGTGGGGTTTGCTGCCAGCGTACACCGTTCATTGTTGTTAATTGGGATTTGGCGAGGACCGCGCCACTCAACCTGGACACATGGTCCATCGGTTGTATTAGAGCGCATGTCCAAATATATATGACCTTGTGGTCTGATCATAAATGTATACACCCGTTCAGACTTTGAAAACGAAATAACATTTCTTCGAAGACAAAAAACTCAGACATTCGCCCTGAGTAAGAAAGAGAGGGGGGAGGGGAGAAGGGGGGTGGGGGAAGGAGTGAATAAATTGCTACGAAACGTCTTGGGTCACACTACGTCATCATACCCCCCCTCTCTCTCTATCTCTCTCTCTCTCTCTCTCTCTCTGGCATTCGGAACTACTGAGACTGTATTCTCTCCACTGTATTAAATCACATAACCCGTAATCGCGAGATCCATTAGGTTGGCGTGATATTAAGTCTGGGGGGGATATTCAGTGCAGAGCTTGGTCACGTGACCTCCTCAGCTGTCCATGTCAGAGAAGAATGACCCTATAGTTTAACGGCCATCCTTGTCTTAGATCAAATGTTGAATTGTTAATATGGTCTTGAAGTATGCTGATATGTTTATGTGAATCATTCTTTAACCTTTATCTCCCTAAGGAGTATAGGATTTGTTCCACTCCCTCCAGTTCAGGACCATCCGCTGAAGATCTTTCAATGCCCTCTTTATCAATTTCATGTTTGTATCCAGCTCTCTTCTCCAGATTTTTCGGCTTACCTTTATCTACCTTACTCTAGGGACTTCAAAGCAAGGACTACCTTGTAAGTCTATCAATAAGTTTCTTCAGTGTGCGCCCTATCCATTGCTAGTGTCTTCTTCTCATCTCTTGTTCCATTGACAGTTGTCTGATTCTTGTCATCAGTTGTACATTGGTGATCTTGCCACATCAGTTCAATCCGTTTATTCTACGTAAGCACTTCATTGATGAAAGTCTGGAACTTCATGGTTGTCTTTCAATGTCTTCTTTTATCTCTGTCATTTATGTCTCCAGCTCAGTTCACCTTGTGCTTTTCGGCCACCTTTACTTCTCAATACCATGTGTGTCACGAAGTAAAATCGCCCTTTTCTCTCTTCTTAAATCTTTTCTCATACCAGTTCACTCATTCTCTCTCTTTTCTCTAGAAAATCTACCACTTGTCTAAAATCTAAGTTCTCTCATTCTTCCGAAAGAAATACCTCTCTCTTTGTTCACTGTGTTACTGGCAAAAGTCTTTCAGACTTCGCCGTGAACTTCTAACCGCTGTCCTACTTAACACGGGTTTTCCCTGGGAATAATTATAATTCTAGCAAACAGGTATGCGGTGTCGTATTGTCATGTGACTTTTGGCCTCACCAACCACCGAGGAGTTAATTAAAAATAACACCTCGCTTGGTATCAGAATGCCAAGTACCAGTGTTTGTGTGTTTGGAATGGAACAAGGCGGCAACAAGAGGTCAGATCCCCCACCCCTCTCATCTGAAGTAGGCAGAATAAACCCTCCAAAAACTTTGTAGTGAATTTGCAAGAATCATTATCGAAGCGTCAGCCTAGCCGGGTAGGCCATACCACGAAACATCAACTAGTAGTCCAGTCAAGGCAATTACAGAGGGGAACTGTCCATTTAAAACATCATTTTGGTTCAGTTGAGCGAGTAAGTGATCTAATATTGTTAATTTGAATAACTTGAATAATAATCATATGTTTCTCTACAGCATATTATTTCAGTATCTTTTGTTAAAGTTCTAAATGTACTTTCATCTTCATTAGACAGTTATTAATGTTCCTTGATTGTGTACATGAGACTACTGAACTATTTCTGCTATATGGTTTCAGCTATGGTTATCATTCTGTTTTACGACAGCATGGGAGACTATAACCCAGGGGTTCACAAACCATTGGTATCAGTGACCCCAAATTGATTTGGCTGCTCTATGGGCACAAGGTAGACCAGTGGTTCTCCATCTTTTGATGACCATAGCCCCAAACTTCACCATTGGTGAAGCTAACAGCCCATAGGTTGGAAATCACTGCGGTAAACAAGCAGGAAGCCAGATATAAATTGAGATCCACCATCAAATCTCTTTCTCAACTTTATGTACCTTACATAGTCCTTTGTAGGATTTCTGAGAAAGAATTTATCGTCTAGAAAATGTCCTGTTTAGTTTAACCAGAATTCTCTTTTAAGTAAGGTTTCTAGTGGACTAATTCCCGAGGAGAGACGTATATGTCAGAAAGACTATCATCTAGATATTATCTTTTATTCGTTCATAATTTTTTTCACTCTCCTCAAAATTATCCGTCACAATGTGGATTTCAGAACTAAGGCTGCCTTGTAGTGCTAAAAGCAGCTTTCCTCAATATGCGTCCTACCAATTGCTAGAGTCTTCTTCTCATCTCCTGTTCCATTGGCACTTATCTGGTTCTTGTAATCAGATCCACATTAGGGATCTAGTCATATCACTTTAATCCTTTAATTCTACGTTATTCTACGCAAGCATCCATTTATGAAAGTCTGTAACTGTTATTTTTGTTGATCTCCGTGATTCAGGAATTTTATATGCAGCTCAAGCACAAGAAACTTTCGTAGGAGGTTGTGATTTTCTCCAAAATTTAGGCACCACACTAGTAATATGCGTTCATCATCGCACTAAAACAGTTTACTGTATTGCAATAAAAAAAATACACCACGATGGATCTCATTCATTGATAATCCTTAATACCCTGTAAAGCAGCCTTTTTCAACCTTTTCATCCATGGAGGAACCCAGTGACCTCTCGCGGAACCCTAGGGTTCCATGGAACCCCGGTTGAGAAACCCTGCTGAAGAGCATAGGCCTTCAAGAAATTTACACCAAGCCTTCTTGCCATGTACCATCTGGTCAAGGTGTTTCTATTTCTTCTTCATCCCTTTCTCATCTATTTCCAAGTCATTTCTTCGGGTGTATTTAGGTTTCCTATATTTCTCTTACCCTGGGGTTTTCAGAACAAGGACTGCCTTGATACGCTATCAGCTGATTTCCAACTCCAGTGCCCTTTTCTCCTCTCCTGTTCTACTGGTGTTTCTCTAGTTTTGTTCCTTATGCTCGACAATTCTAATCGTATCATACCACTCCAAACCTTCTTGCCTGCGCATGCACCCATTTACGACAGTCTAACTTCTTGGTTCTTGTTTTTGCTTGTCTCCATAGTTTCAGAGCCACTCAATAAGACTGTCTTGACATTTCTTCTTCTTCTTCCTCGTTCGTCCTGAAAAGGACGTTGGTAGCGTTGTGTCCGTTTAGAGCGAAGCTGCGATATTTGCGCCTTGCGGCCGACACATCCGACTTCAGCACGGCATTTTGAGTTCAAGATTCTTATTTTTGTGTTTGACTTGATTTCTTTTAACTTCCATATTTCAGTAAGAGAAGGAGGAAAAGATCCCCTTACACGCCCATTGAGGCATATTGGGAATACGGTGTAAGCCCAAATTGTCGTGACCATCGGCACACTAGGGGTGATGTGGTCATCTCCTCGACTACAACAGCGCAAACGTATATAAGCAACGGTCGTGTCTTGTATTTCTGACTGATATATGCCTATATTATATAGATGAATCGATGTAGACTTCAGGGTCAGTTTACGGAAATTAATCTAAGCTGAGATTATTATTAAAACTAATAATGGGAGAATCGTCAATTGTAAATGTCACTTCATGTGCTAATTTCCTGGCTGTTGACCTATCAACTAGAATATAGTACATGTTCAATCCATATTGTTTTTGACATGTCGGATATATGTTATTATTTGGAATTTTGTTACGTATGTAATCTCAATACATGTTGGACTCAAATACATGTGGACTCAACGCCAGAAGGCTTTGTCTTGATCCTTTATTTACGTTTCGGGTTCGGTTCTACAGCTGTTGGTGTTTACCTTTGTCAGCACGATAACTCTCCCACAAGGGAAATCAAATACTATATACTATGCAAATCAGAACGTCGAAGGGATGTTCTGATGCCCAGAGCTAACCATTTATAACCAACATTAATACGTCTAAAGAGTGACTTTACTATTCAATAAATAATACCATAACCAAGGAATCGCAACACCAACCACACCACCACCACGACCCGTCACAAACTGGTGGCCATTAGTGGTTTTGAAAATTTTTCAAAAGAACGTACCACAAAAAAATAAGACTTTTTTTCCTTTCGAGCCAAAATGGACATTATTTGCAAAAACACCGGTGACGTCATGCCCTTGACGACAGTATGAACGGTTGGAAAAGCCAGCAGCTGACAATGTCCTTCAAACAAATTTATTTGCAGCTTTCAAACATCAAATGAAACTTATTGCTGACTTTCTCAATGATACAAACAAGCTCTCGAGTCTGTCGGCGAAGCATATAATGTACGATATTACCGCCAAAAACAAAACAAAGATAAGTCACTAATTTTAAAGGTTAAAATATTTCGTCCTGTTTGTCCAAATAATGCTATGTTCTTTTTTCGTTGTATCCATGTTAAATATTGTTCCTGTCCTTTTCATGTAGCGGGTATGGTTGGGCGGCGGTTCGGAATGAATAAAATGGCTCTCAGGATGCCGATATTCATTCTGAATGTTCCTAAGGCTGTGAATTAATAGCACCTCGCGAAGAAAGCGTCGAATTATCGTTATCGGTGATCGGTTCGTTCGGACTTGCATTAATTCACTTTGCATGTTAGGTGTATAGTCATGTTATAACTGGTGTTTTCTGGTGTAATTGGTTCTTATTTTTATTCATTTACAGTCTTATGTTCGTAATCTATCTTGTTTATTCTGATCTAGCTATCTTTAATTTTAATTAAATGTATTGTATTAACGTCAAATGAGTCCTGTGACGTCACTATTTGTTACGTACACAGCTTAACTTTCTATTCAGTTCATTCTTAATCTCTCACTTCCGTTTTATACCACTTAGTTATTAATGCATTTTTTATTGTGAAAATGTCCTTGGTTAACCCATTGTATTGTTTGTCTTCATTTCATCCTTTTATAATTTAATATTAATGCTATAATTTCTTCATTAATAATAGTGTAGATGAATATGATTAAATTTTCATCAGCTTTGATGAGGAATTAGGGACTTTGCACATATTTGCAGTAGTGGTCCTAGAAATGGGCAATGCACTTTATGCCTCATGATTATGGCATATTATATAATGATTAATTATTAAAACTTTATAACATATTAATACATTTTAATATAAAATTAGTACACTTTCTCAGTACTATATTGTGAACTTAGTGGACAATTAAGACTAATTACTTGGGGATAATACACATAATTATTAAATATTAATATTAAGCGCTTGATATAATTTCAGCAGCTTATATAACTAACTATCATAACTATTTATGATAGATATCAGTGAGTATATATATATAATATTTTTACAAAATATTATAGATTGTGGAACTTATACATAACAATACAGGAATATTACAATTTCTTGTATTAATTATTCATTCGTTGAGTAATTATAATTATCGACATAGATTATATTGTTGATTACAATACATAAGTAATTGAATACTTAAATAATTAAACTCCAAGAATGCTTACCTTGGACCATTTCATTAAAATTGGAAAAGATTGTAATAAAAAGGGAGAGGCACTCCTTGAATTTGCTGAACAACAACTGGCAAGATATAAGGCAGAGATGGAAGAACTTGACAGAAAGGAGGCTGAAAGGAAAGCTATTGATAAAAAAGCAGAGATGGAAGAACTTGAAAGAAAACAGGCGGAAAAAAGAAAGCAGAATTAAGACAAGAAGAAGAAAGAAAGGTGGCAAGACATGAAATCCTACGGATTGATTGAGGAAGAGAATAAATTTTGAAACGACAAAAAATCATACTACAGCAAGAAATGGAATTGCAACGGCTTAAATTGGAAACAGCAAAACTTAATTCGCAGAGTGCTGCAGCAAGCCAAAATGATAATGCTCAATCTGGATCTTCATCCACCCGACTTAAGGGCAATTATTACTTTAAATTACCACCATTCAAATTTACACGTGGACGACCTTTCATCGTGGCTGGCGCGCTTTGAGGATATATGTAAGGTCAATAACCTTGACAAAACTGCATGGGCACTTAAACTTAAAGGAATTTCTGGATGGCGAACCTGCAAGTGCAGCACAAAACATTGATCCTACATTAGCCACAGATTATGAGGCCATTAAGACGTTGTTATTACGTCGTTTCCACTTGAACGAAGAGGCATGTAGATTACGTTTCAAAAGTTTGTTGCCAGATAACAATAAAGATTTCACAAGTTTTATTGCTAACATACGCAATACTTTTAACAGATGGGTTGAACTGGCAGGTGTCAACAAATCTTACGACAAATTAGTTGATTTATTATTGAGGGATAAAGTATTATCTTCTGTCAGCCCACCATTCTTTGCTTATCTACAAGAAAGAAAACCAGAATCTATTGATGAGTTAGAAAAAATTTCTTTAAATTACTGCACAGCTCATCCGAATGCTAATATTTCTGGCTCGTTGATAAGAGAACCACTTCCTGTAGCCTCCAATATGGCATATCATAATCATAACAAACCTAGAACACACAGTGTGGACAGAGGTAGGTTCAAAGGAAACTATGACATTAATTTTCATAAGGGACAGAATAACTTTAACAATAACTTTAATAGAGGAAGACAACAAACCAGAAATTATTCACCTCAGTCAAGATACAACAGTAATCCACGTAACTCAAGTTATAATCGGTCATATCAATATAAGGTTCTTGTGCGTTTATTCACCGGTTAAATCAAATTCTGGAAATTTATTACCAAAACTGAGAACCGTACTTTTTCTTGACTGAAAAATGTTGATTTCACATTGTGATTTGGGAGGCAAGTTAAAAAAAAAAAGCGTTTCTCTTGCATTCATAGTTGACACGCTTACGACAGATCCGCCCTCAACCCCCCCCCCCCCCCGGATTAAAAAAAAAAAGTTTATAAACCAATAGAACGGAATTGAATCAGTTCTACAAGTTAACGGTACAAAGGAAACAAGGGAAATCGCTGCCGTTGCCTTCTATAACTCAAGATCAGAGTCAGGCACCCTTTTACAGCTGGTTTGACTTGCGTGACACATGTTCCCTTCCTCGCTGCCGTTGCCTTCTCTAACTCAGGATCAGAGTCAGGTACCCATTTACAGCTGGTTATGGAGTGTTAGAGACTTCACCATACTAGGTCCTTCTTCTTCTTCTTCTTCGTTCGCCCTGAAAAGGACGGTGGTTACGTTGTAAGTCTGTTTTACAACGTAGCTGTGATATCTGCACCTTTCGGTCGACACATCCGACTTCTGCACGGCATTTTTTAGGACCGGGTTCGCCTTCCCATTTCGATCCACACTCGCTCAGCCAGCCTGCACAGCTGCAGACTGTTTCCAGGACCACCACGTGGAGGTGGAGTGCGACCTTGACCAGCTCTGGTTCGCTGGTCCTGACGCAGGCAGTCAAGCTATGAGTCGCTGACTGCGGTCTCTATTGCTGCGTCTTGAGGTCCCATACTAGGTCCAGCATCGAGAGGTGGGGAGACCAGTTTCCTTCCTCGCTGTCTTTTCCTTCCCTAACTCAAAGTTAAGTACCCATTTATAGCTAGGTAGACCCCATCGCTCGATGCTGGACCTAGTATGGTGAAGTCTCTAACACTCCATAACCAGCTGTAAATGGGTACCTGACTCTGATCCTGAGTTAGAGAAGGCAACGGCAGCGAGGAAGGGAACAGGTGTCACGCATCAGTCTAACCAGCTGTAAAAGGGTACCTGACTCTGATCTTGAGTTAGAGAAGGCAACGGCAGCGAGGAAGGGAACAGGCCACCCCACCTCATAAAGCTGGGACCCAGTACATCGAAGTCTATAACACTTCACTCCCCTACGGCAGAATGTGCTACGTGACTACAACCTTACGAACGGCAGGCGTGTTTTTAAAAAAATTCTAAGCAACGGGGGAAGGGGGAGAGGACAATGACACTTTTTCAGTCAAGAAAGAGTACGGTGATCGGTTTGGGTAATAAATATCCACAATTTGATTTAACCGGTGAATAAACGCACAAGAACCCAATATAATAATGGTAACAATTGGAAGAATAGCGATAATTATAACTCGAGACATCGAGATAACAATTATAATAGACGTCAACGAGATAATTCAACTAATTATTCTCGTAATCGTTCTCATTCTCGTGGATCTTCACATTATAACCATAATACCGGGGCAGCAGTTACAAATGATATCACCCCTAAGGTTCAGGTTCCACCTAACGATAATACAATGAGTTCTTCTGCTGCATGCTTTGCTATAAATTATAACGTGGCAAATAGTTGCCCACAATGCAATCTTATTTTTCAGAAGGCAAAGGAGACAGTGCTAAACTGCGGACACATTACACCAGAAGTAGGTCTTGCAGCCAATGATGGAACAGGCTCTCTGATTTTTAACAGAGGGATAGTAAACGGTTCTGTAGTTTCTGTATTGAGAGACTCGGGATCCACAACCATTGGAGTGCGACAGTCGCTAGTACATCCTAGCTGTGCAACGGGGGAATATGTCCGTTGCATGACTTTTGGGGGAACTATTGAGTTTTACCCCACAGCTCTTGTCCATGTTAATACACCTTTCTTTTCAGGACAAGTTAAGGTATGCATGCTTCAGAATCCAATTGCAGATCTGATGTTGAGACGCATCCATGGTAGTAAGGATTGTTCCCCACAGGAAATTGAGGAATGGGAATTAAAGAATGTGCAATCTTATTGCAATGCTAACGCTGTCATTGCAACAGCTACATTACGGGCCAACAAAATAAATACATGTGGCACAGTTTTCTCCAATTTCAGTCTCAGTACCATTCTGGAAATCGATAAGGAGAAGGATAAGACTCTCCTACAGGATAAAAAGTATACTAAACTACCAGCCCATCCTAGGAAGATTAGAAAATCATTTCGAGGCAGTGATAGTGCCTTATTTACTGATAGAGCGTTTCTTCTGGGTTTCCATAGATGGTTTTCTATCGTGCTGATAATAAAACGCGAATCCACACAACTGTCAAATAAGTTCAACACACAACGATGTAAACTTCAGGCATGTTAATCAAAGCCTGCCGTGAAGTGAAGTAAACTGTGAAGGCTGGTAGAACAGTTAACATGGTTTATTGACGACATAAGTTCAACGCTACGATACACTGTTCTTGACTAGGACAATCACATAAAAATGCATGACAAGAATACTCTGGTGAATGATGATGGTTTGGTACTGTGGTGGGATCCTTTCAAACATGTTCCTTACATTCAATTAATACGGATCCAGTAATGTTCAAGCTAGATAAAATGTCCGTTGACCTTGCTTGAGGTCATCCAACAACTAAAGCATGTACTCCCATACCACGAACTCCCGCATTCGTCCAATAAGAGACTGTTTCTATCCAAGACATAGTTCCATATAACATATACTCAATATATATTCACTGGTACATATATGAAGAGGTATCTGAGTTAGTATCTTTAGGTTTTAACTAACCTCTCAAAAATCATGCCACGACTTTGGCATTACAATAAAGGCGTTTACACATATGAATACTGCAATCAAATTAACTTCTTTCCGTCGTAGGAATCCTCCTTCTACGATCGATCTCAGAGGCTATCAACTCCGTAGGTCCATTCTAGGGATAACATTACAAGATGGATCCCCGCTAGACTGATACAAGGAGCAGCCTTAAACTACACGTTTCACTCACTAATCATACAAATATGAGGGGGCGACAACTTACATAATACTTTCCATATTGGCTTCGACCTGAAGACCAATATCGCAATAAGGATGGCTTCCACCATACTTGCCACAACACAAGAAAAATCCCACGGACATCACAATGGTCCGTACTGCCCCATACAAAACATGACGTCATAATCTACTCAACTAGGTTACCCGTGCGTCCCAAAGCAACTCACACTGCTTTGTGCACGTCAGTGCGCGAATCATTCGACCGCACAAATAATATAAATATATTGGGACTGGTGCGTACATTTGGCAGGACCGAAGACTACCCCCTTAGGTAATAAATGTACGTAACAGCTCCCTTATTACCTCCCCTTAAAAAAAATTAATTCTATTAATTTTTTTTTGAACTTAGTACCCGAGAGAGGTGAGTCAAAACTACAACAATATATATGAAATGCATAAAATTATACCATATTAAGAAAAGAATATTAAACGAAATCAATATAACTAAATGATAGTATGCATTAAAGCACACATCCACCATCGACCTACTTTGGAACGATGTGGTAATATTCGAAGTAAAAGAAGTTGACAATGAAAATGAAAAAACCATAAAAAAAAATGATAATAAAATTCAACTAAGTTTTCTATAAAAAAAATTTGAAACATATGATTTCAAAATGAAAATGAACAGCAACACTGATGATAATCAATGACAAGAGAATCAATAAAACAGAAAAATTGAAAATACAATGTGCAAAAATGAAGCAATGCAAAATTAAACACTTTAAGAATCAACACACTTAATGTTTTCTAACACTAGTACGGTTGACTAGTGATCTTAACAGTGAGATATCATAACTAAGACCCGTGAATGCAGGTATTACGTGACAACTAAGAAAGTTAGTATATGTGTGATCCATAATTAATTAAATAGATTAAATTGAATTATAGTAATTTATATATATCTTAATTACTAACAAATAACCAGTTACTAATATATTCTAAGTAATTCCAATATAACTCATTGTCAATGTTCAGTTACAACTAGTTAGTAATCGACGAGACGATGTTCTCAATGTTCCATACACGATAAAATATATTCTCGAACACGATATGTAGTGTAATATGTTCCATAGGAATAACAAATGTATATTTGTCGCTTTTAACAATGTTTCCATACTAATAAAAAGTTACTGTAGTACCAATGTTGCAGTCCTAATAAAATGTTACTCTAATACCACTGTTCCCGTTCTAATAAAACGTTACTACACAAGAAGTAATGTTATAATCCATAAGTAAGTATATCCTGAAAGATATATTTATACGAATACTTCAGTTATATGATCAGTCTTTATAGATGTATAATCAATGAAAATGTACACAGTTATTCATGTTATCGGTGAGGATGTTTCAACATCTGGAAGTGGTTTAGTTTCGACAAGTTCGCTTGGGCATCTCGACAAACAGTCTGCGAACACATTCTTCACTCCAGGAATAGCTCGTATTTCAAAATTGAATGGTTGAAGCGCTATAGCGTAACGCGCTGACTTCGATGATTTTACGTTTTTCGAGTTCAGTGCGGTAAGAGCTTTTTGATCAGATTCCACCACAAAGTGTGAGCCAAGGAGGTAACGTTCCAGTTTTGTGATTGCCCACACCAATGCCAGGAGCTCTTTATCTAGAACGGAGTATTTGAGTTCGCTCTCCGTAAGTTTTCTGGACACGTACATCACCGGAAATAAGGTGCCGTTATATTCCTGCATCAAAACTGCAGCAATAGCGTAAGAAGATGCATCACTGCGAAGAATGAAAGTGAGATTTTTGTTAGGCAACCTCAAAAAAGGTTCTTTTGAAAAAAATCGTTTTACATAGTCTAACGCCGTTTGGTGATCCTGCGACCACTTTATTACATTAGATGTGCCTTTTTTCAGTAGAGACGAAAAAGGTGCAGTTATAGTAGACAACTGAGGGATGAATTTTGAATAGAACTGTATTAGTCCTAAAATAGACCTAACTTGTTTTTTTGTCTTAGGTGCTGAGATGTTTAAAATTTTAGAGACGTTACTGTCTTCTGTATACATGAAACCATGACCTATGCGGTGACCCAGAAATGAGATGTCATGAAAACCGACAAAAGCCTTTGAAGGTTTTGCTGTTAAATTATAATCCCGTAAGGTAGAAAGTAAAGCTTTTAATCCATGAATATGTTCATCCCAAGAGTCACTGGAAAGACAGATGTCATCTATATAAGTAATGACATCGGGACGATGAGACAATATGCGGCGCATCATGCGTACAAAGGTAGCTGGCGCATTCATTAGTCCGAATGGCATAAAATTCCATTGAAAAAGACCCCGTGGCGTCGAGAAAGCGGTGAATGGCTTTGCTTTAGGAGTTAGTGGCACTTGCCAATAGCCCTTTGAAAGGTCAAATTTCGAAAAAGAATGTGGCATGAGATAACCTCTCCAATAAGTCGTCTAAAAGAGGTAACGGTTCCGCATCGAATTTTGTAACTTTGTTCAATTTCCTGTAATCTACGCAAAGACGTATATTGTTGTCCTTCTTCCTAATGATTACCATAGAAGAAGAATATGGTGATGAAGATGGTTCAATTATATTTAATTGAAGCATCTCATCCAATTCCTTATCAACCTTATCACGAAAGTGTAAAGGGATAGGATATGGGCGAACTCGAATAGGCGTATCGTCAGTCAGAATAATGTCATGTTGGATGACTGACGTATGACCTGGGATGTCAGTGAGGACATCCTCATACGAGTGTAGAATATTAGAGACTTGCTGACGTTGATCAGCCGAAAGAGTAGATGAGATTGTAACATCATTCCATTTCTCAGTGGAATGGAGTGGTACAACTGGTATTGGTAGTTGTACATCATCGAAAGAAGATTCTTCTTCTTGGATGACTGACAAACTAGAATAGTGTTGAATGGGAGGTGTAGGATCGTCAGTTGCCTGGAACACTGACTGTAGATAATCAGGACGGGAGTAATACTCCTTCAACATGTTAATGTGGAAGGTTTTATGTTTACCATTAACATCAACGATGTAGTCGACATCGGATATTCTTGAGATGATCCTGAAAGGACCTCTCCAGGTAATTAAAAGACGATTGTTATGCGCAGGTAGTAAGACAAAAGCTTCATCACCAGGTATGAGCTGGCGAAGACGTCTATACTTGTTTGCAAATAGACGAGCTTTTTCTTTGGCTTGTTCGGATGATGCAGTAGCTAGTCTACAAGCATCTATGATTCTCTTTCTCAGAGAGATCACATACTCATAAGAGGATTGAGTTTCCTCTTCAATATTCTCGTCAACCAATAAGTCGTGGATTAACGACATCGGACCGCGTGGTTGCATGCCAAAAACTAGCTGGAATGGAGAAAACCCCGTGGCTTGATTTTGTACTTCGCGATACGCAAACAGAGCCGCGGGTATGACCCGATCCCAGTCTTGGGGATGGTCAGGGGTCATCTTACCCAACAACTGCTTGAGTGTCCTATTGAGACGCTCAATTAACCCATTTGACATCGGATGATAAATAGAACTAAGAGATCTGTCTATACCTAATGTCTTCATAACTTGAGACATGGATTCAGAAATGAACTGAACCCCATGATCCGACAAGATTTTCCGTGGAAAACCAATGCGTGAGAAGATTAACATCAATGCCTCTGCTACACTGGCAGATGAAGTGTTCTTGAGAGGGATGGCCTCAGGCCAACGAGTGCACATATCAATGCACGTAAGAATATGTGTATGCCCTCTAGCAGATGGAAGCATCGGACCAATAATGTCTATAGCCATTTTATCAAATGGTCTAATCGGGATGTCCGCAGCTTGAATAGGAGCCGCATGAAATGGACCCCGTACCTTAACTTCCTGACATATCAAACAAGACCGACAGTAGAGAGTGATGTCCCTATGGACGCCTGGCCAGTAGAATGCCGAAAGCACTCTGGATTTGGTACGCGAAAAACCCATATGGCCCGCACATTGCGAGTCATGCGCATGTCGTAATATACGAGATCTCATAGAGGATGGGACTAAGATCTGATAACATAAGGATGAATCCTTTTCCCGTATTACTCTAACCAAAATCCCATTTTTAAGTATAAAGTCATGTCTAGATTTTGCAAGTTTGTTGCTGGTATTCTTTTTGTTCACATACTGAAAATTTTTTTTAATGAATCATCATTCTTTTGCAATGTTGCAAACAACTCCCGTGAAATAGGAGCATCATCATCACAAGTAGTATGAACTGTAGGTTCAATAGGTGTATCATGCGACATATTAGTAGCTTGCGCTCTAGTCACTACTGCATTTGCAGTTTGAATATGTCGCTCTTCCCATTCAGCAATTTGCTGTGGTGTACACTCTTTTATACCATGTATGCGACCAAGTATAACATCACAAATTGGGTCAGGAAGAAGACAAGCCTGGATCTGTCCTGAAAAAAAATGGTGTATGAAGTTTTATAATGGCTGTGGGAAATGTTTCCACTGTGCCGCCAAAGGTCACACACTTGACAACCCTGCCCGTGGCACAACTTGGGTTGATCAGCGAAGTCCGGACGCCCACAGTGCTACAACCTGAGTCAAATAGGATAGAGCATGAAATGTTATTGACAAATCCCTTGTTAAACGTAAGAGAGCCCTGTCCCTGGTGTATTGACGCAGCAGTGGCCGTATAGACTGCAGGTAGACTAGGCAAGGTATGTCCGCAACGCAGCGTCGTGATCGCCTTAGGCTGGAAAAGAGTCGAGCATTCTGGACAGTCTTTCACCTGGGTACAATCAAGAGAACAAGACATAGCATTGTGAGTTTCAGCTACTTTACCCTGTTCAATGTTAGCCTGTGTATCACTTAAAGCGACATTAGAATGTCTACGTGTATTACTCGACGATCTATCTCTACGACGCGATCGATTTTGATTATTGTCATTAAAATTGCCACAATTGTAGTTTCTGCCTGAGTTAAAATTTGGATGAGTCCGATAATTTGTAGAATGATCGTTATGATGTTGGTTAAATGGTTTATTTCCAAAAAATTGTCTGTTTTGCGGACCCTGAGATTTTGATCTCCAGTTTTGTTTATTATAATGTCCTTGATTATTTTTAAAATTATTGTTACCAAAATCTCGCGATCTGTGAGCTTGGTTCCAAGAAACATTAAATGGAGCAGATTGTTGAAATTGCTTCCCTTTGTAAAAGTTATCATTGTTAAAATTGTAATTATTTCCCTTATTGACATACCTATCAGTACTAAAGGAACGATTGCGTGAAAAATTGTTTTGTTGTGCTGCAAAAGCAACAGGCAATTCACTCTTAATCTGTGCATTACTCAGATCCATGGTTGGGTGAGCAGTGCAAAAATTTTTTGCATGTTCTTCTAAGTCTTTCATTGATAAAGGTTTCCGTTCGTGTAAAAATGCGAGAAATGTAGGATTTACAGACGATAGTACCTTATCGCGCATCAGTAAATCGAAGAGACCTTCATACGACTTTTCAATTTTGGATAATTCGATCCATCTTTCGAGGGTGAGTCGTATTTGTGACAGAAAATCACTGAAATTTCTGCTTGACCGCGGTAGCCGTTATGAAGAATATGAGTTGTTAGAGAATCCACGTACTTTCAACTAGTGTGGAACTTGTGAGGTAATTCCCGTTTTGAATCTTGAGCAATTCAAGCCACACTGGCCGCCATTTACTGATAGTGCCTTATTTACTGATAGAGCGTTTCTTCTGGGTTTCCATAGATGGTTTTCTATCGTGCTGATAATAAAACGCGAATCCACACAACTGTCAAATAAGTTCAACACACAACGATGTAAACTTCAGGCATGTTAATCAAAGCCTGCCGTGAAGTGAAGTAAACTGTGAAGGCTGGTAGAACAGTTAACATGGTTTATTGACGACATAAGTTCAACGCTACGATACACTGTTCTTGACTAGGACAATCACATAAAAATGCATGACAAGAATACTCTGGTGAATGATGATGGTTTGGTACTGTGGTGGGATCCTTTCAAACATGTTCCTTACATTCAATTAATACGGATCCAGTAATGTTCAAGCTAGATAAAATGTCCGTTGACCTTGCTTGAGGTCATCCAACTAAGCATGTACTCCCATACCACGAACTCCCGCATTCGTCCAATAAGAGACTGTTTCTATCCAAGACATAGTTCCATATACCGTATACTCAATATATATTCACTGGTACATATATGAAGAGGTATCTGAGTTAGTATCTTTAGGTTTTAACTAACCTCTCAAAAATCATGCCACGACTTTGGCATTACAATAAAGGCGTTTACACATATGAATACTGCAATCAAATTAACTTCTTTCCGTCGTAGGAATCCTCCTTCTACGATCGATCTCAGAGGCTATCAACTCCGTAGGTCCATTCTAGGGATAGCATTACAAGATGGATCCCCGCTAGACTGATACAAGGAGCAGCCTTAAACTACACGTTTCACTCACTAAATCATACAAATATGAGGGGCGACAATTTACATAATACTTTCCATATTGGCTTCGACCTGAAGACCAATATCGCAATAAGGATGGCTTCCACCATACTTGCCACAACACAAGAAAAATCCCACGGACATCACAATGGTCCGTACTGCCCCATACAAAACATGACGTCATAATCTACTCAACTAGGTTACCCGTGCGTCCCAAAGCAACTCACACTGCTTTGTGCACGTCAGTGCGCGAATCATTCGACCGCACAAATAATATAACTATATTGGGACTGGTGCGTACATTTGGCAGGACCGAAGACTACCCCCTTAGGTAATAAATGTACGTAACAGGCAGATATACCTTTTCTCAAGAGAATGCCGCCAAGTCGGAAGATAGATGTTGGCGACAGGATCATATTAACAGTGATCTTAATAAAATTGTTGAAAATGGGAAAAGAAGGGATGTCCCGAACAAGGGTAATGATGGTGAAGTTCTTATGAACTTAACTAATAAAATTAGGACAAATAAATATGTCAATCATTATGAGACATCATCTCATAAGACTACCATATCCAAAAGATTAAATAGAAGAACTGTTTATCACATTAGTGACACTGATCCCACTTACATTGGGAAGGGTGCATATTCTCGCACCGTGTTAGTGCGCAATCTACCACAAGGTACCAGATGGCAGGCACTTAACAATTTCTTTAATGACACGGCAGACGTTATGTTTGTACGGTTGTTGTCACCTACCAATGACAGGTATGGTGAAGCTATAGTTACATTTCGTAACAATAGAGATGCTCGAATGGTCATCGAGCATGATAATGGTGCTTACTTTAACCATCATTGTCTACGGTTACAATTAGTACCTAATGCTGCGTCACGCAGATAACATGCTATGGTAATACAATTGTCTCATATCAGTGATGACTCAGCATAGTCATTCATCATTTCTTTTCTTTACTGGTCCTTATAAGGTTACTGATAAAATTTCAGACGTTGATTACGTCTTAGATATCAAGGGACACAGAAAGATATTCCATATTAATATGCTCAAGCAATTTCATACACGTCCTATACACTTACAGTCAATTTTTCATGAATTAGATGACAATACTGTATCTACTTGTCATTATTCTAATCTATCTGTTATACAGGAGGAAGAATCTTCTTTTCCTGAAGTGCAGATGCCTTTAACTGTACTTACTGTCCAATCTACTGAATCTTGGCGTGATGTGACCATTTCTTCTACGGTTACACCGCAACAGCATCAACGCGTTGCTGATCTTCTACAATCTTTCCCAGATGTGTTAACTGATGTACCGGGTTGCACATCTGTAATTAGTCACGATATTATTCTTAACGATGATACACCAATTCGTGTTCATCCTTATTCTGTACCTCTACATTTTCTGAGTAAGACATCTCAGGAACTCGAACTGATGCTATCATTAGGTATTATTGAGACTAGTACATCTCCATTTTCTTCTCCTTTAGTCATTGTCCGGAAAAAGGACAACAACATACGTTTATGTGTTGACTATAGGAAACTTAATGCGCAGACAGTACCGGATAGCGAACCACATCCTATCCTTGACGATTTACTTCCTCGTCTATCCAATGCTACACTTTTCACTAAAATTGACTTAACTAAAGGTTATTGGCAGATTCCACTAACCGAAAGAGCCAAATACTACACAGCATTCTCAACTCCACAAGGTCTTTACCAGTGGAACGTGATGCCTTTTGGGCTAATGAATGCTCCAGCTACCTTTATTCGCATGATGCGAAAAATTTTAGCAGGTAGATCAGATATAATTACCTATATTGACGACATATGTTTGTTTAGTTCATCATTTGAGGAACATTTTTTGGGTCTTAAATCAGTTTTGGAAATATTGCGGGATAACCATTTAACCGCTAAACCAACTAAAATTCAAATAGCATGTAATGAGATAACATTCCTGGGGCACATTATTGGATCGGGACGTATCCAAACAATTCCCAGTACGGTTTCTAAAATATTAAATTTATCTGTTCCTCAAACGAAGAAACAGGTTAGGAGTCTGTTAGGTTTAATCCAATACTATAGCAGATTTGTACCTCACCTATCATCCATCACGGCTGTCCTATCTTCGTTACTAAAGAAGAACATGCCTTTAAGGATAAATTGGACCGACGAATGTGACAAAACTTTTCGCACTATCTTAAAAATATTTTCATGCCCACCTGTTTTAAGATTACCAGATGCTTCTAAAATGTTTGTTCTACGTACAGATGCGAGTAATTACGGACTCGGGGCATGTCTACTGCAATATCATGATGATGTCCTTCACCCCGTAATGTATATCTCACGCAAACTGAAACCTCCGGAGACGAATTATTCCACTGTGGACCGAGAATTGCTCGTCGTAATCTGGGCAATTACCAAGTTGGAAAAGTTTTTGCTGGGATCTCCATTCCTGATCCAGACTGATCAGAAATCAGTGGCAGCATTACGTCGCTCAAACCATAAAAGTGCTAAACTTGCACGATTTGCTATTACGTTGCAACCCTACGAGTTCGAGATACAGTCGATACCTGGAACTGAAAACGTCATAGCCGACACGTTGTCCAGACATCCTACGGATTCTGAATGAATATTACAATTTCAAGAAAATTTTCTGACTAGTCAAGCATTACATTTGCAATGAACGTTATCAAGTCAGAATATACAACAATTCAGTTGGACTTCCTACCTAAATAAGGACATTTCGAAATAAACTATTGTGATCAAAATATCAAGTTTTACGGATCGTTTGAAAATTTGAACTTCAATTCCACTTTGAGTATCACTCATTTCGATTGAAAACTGTTAAAAAGGAACAATCTCTGATGAAGAAGGGACAGATACGCTGATGACTTAGTCAATTTACTTTCAAAAGTTTAATAAAGGAACTAACGATGAATGGATAATCAAATCATAATTTGATAATATGAACCTTGTGTCTTAATGAACTTTCATACAATTCAACAGGAGGTAACAACGATTGGATCTTCATGTCCAATATTATTAAATTTTTCTAGTTATTAAATTAGTATATAATAGATAGGTGGGGGGGGGGGGGGGGGGGGATAAAGTCAAAGTGTGATGAAATAAAAAAATAAAATATACTAAGAAAAGATGAAACAAAAGAATGTCACACCAATTAACCTTTTAATTAGTGTAATTATTAAGGTAATAGATATTACATTATGACATTTCATATATATAGTTAAAATGTATGAATTTTTTTTTCTCTGCTCTTTTCTTCTGATTGCGTTAATTTAATTAGGTATCTATCCTTACACTTCATTTTCACACGCATGTTAATTTAATGTATACTTTAATATTTGGTTTCAATTGTCCGTACTTCTCAATTTTTATTTCTTTTACTCTCTTATACTATTTCTCATTTTCCTCTATTAGATATTAATTAGCTAGTACCATACGTACATACTATAATTAATTATTTTAATTTTAGTTAGTTAGAATAATTTTAATAACACCTCAAATTATTAGTTAGTCTATACATTCTTCTTCTTCTTCTTCTTCTTCCATCCTTAGCCAAAGACCGACCAAGCAGTCAGAGGCCATCACGCCTTGTGGCGTCTTAAGGGCAACAGCAGATTGATTTTCTCTGTTGTAGTTTCCCATCACGCCTAGCGGCGTCTTTAGGGCAACAACAAATAGATCCATCTGCCGTTGTTTCCGTAATCGGTGTGACAAGCCAACGGGTGATCAGCCCATTGGGCTTAGTCTATACATACAACAAATTAATTAGTTAATTAGTTAGTGACAGTGACATTTCCTTGTTTAATATAAGGTATATGTATGATATGACGTTGATTTTATTATAATATATTACTGACATGACCGCGACACTGTTCTAGATAGAACATCGTAGGTCATACGTCGGGTTTTGTTTAATTTTTGATAATTTGATTAATATTGTTCAAAAAAAAATCTATTTAATAGATTTTTTTTGCCCCCGTCTGACAGGAAATCTGTTACGGTGTTATTTTAAATGACGGCGTCTGCTGGGGTTTACTCATGCGCAACGTTTAGGGGTCATTAATATTTATAGAATATGTCGATATTTTACGGTATAGTGAACGCGAAATATATGCGGAGATTATGACGCATTCGCGTTGGGAAGGTCACGCCGGGTGACTTGGTTACAGGGCCTTTGTTACGCTATCCGTCAAGCAAGAAGGTCGTGTCTTGTATTTCTTCCAAGGAAATAAGGCTGAGTATATAGCCTATATTATATAGATGAATCGATGTAGACTTCAGGGTCAGTTCGGAAATTAATCTAAGCATGAGATTAATTAAATTAAACTAATAATGGAAGGAGAATCGTATTATGATTCAAATTGTAGATGTCAAGAACTCATGTGCTCATTTCTGGCTGTTGACTACAACAGCGCACGTATATAGCCACGATGTTCATCTGACATATTGTTTTGACACGGACGGATACTTACTGATATTATTTGGAATTCAATTGTTACGCTGAATTGTACATGAAACCTTTGTGAATGTCGATTATCGTTTTGTATGAATCTCAATACATGTGGACTCAAAGCAGAAGGCTTGATCCTTTATTTACGTTTCGGGTTCGGTTCTACAGCTGTTGGTGTTTACCTTTGTCAGCACGATAACTCTCCCACAAGGGAAATCAAATACTATATACTATGCAAATCAGAACGTCGAAGGGATGTTCTGATGCCCAGAGCTAACCATTTATAACCAACATTGATACGTCTAAAGAGTGACTTTACTATTCAATAAATAATACCATAACCAAGGAATCGCAACACCAACCACACCACCACCACCGACCCGTCACACTCTGGTACCCAATTCATGAGGCTGGGTCGACACCGGAGCCGTTTGGGGTCGAAAAAAATCCCACATCAACTGGGGATCGAACCATGGACCACTGAGCTAGGAAGCCAGTGCACTAACCACTGCGCTACCGCGGCTCCCAGTAAGAGAAGAAATGGTTAACAAAGTGTTTTCACTGCCGCACTCCATTTCTTATCTCAAACGGTTCTGTAAGTTGTCTTTAATGAAGAATTCCACAGCGATCTGGCACCAGGTATTTGTTAGGCCCTTTGTAAATTAACTTCAAGTGATCTAAGAGGAATTCAGTAAACATTTTCAGAGACATCTCGAATCCCTGTGTCAAAACTGTATTTGATGTCATGTGATCACTAAATTTGTACTAGCTCGACTGACAAGAAGATCCCGTACTTTCTCTACAGCACGAGAAGGCCAGCTCAGTGACTAGATATTCACACCAACTGTTATGCACTCCAGCAATGTTGATAAAAATCATCATCATCTCATCAGTCTCCTTCAGCTTCACGTAGAGCATAGAGCGTCAACAAATTCACGCTACGCCTCTTCATCTTGTGCCACCCTTTGCAGGTCTTTCCATGCTTCCTATTGATCTCTTTCATATCTGTCTTGAAATCACTTCTCCGTGTGTATTTAGTTCTCCCTAAATGTCTCTTACCATGGGGATTTCAGAACAAAGACTGCATTGTAATGCTGGAAACAGGTGTCCTCACTTTGTGTTCAATGTATCTGTATCCAAACAGAAAGGAGCAACGGATGTTATCCGGAGACAGCTATAACCAGATCATATCTGGTCACCAGTAATCAGATAACTGCCGTGAGATTTTTAACGTGCGCAACTTGCACACGGGGCCCCCTATTCTTTCGCCCATATCCGAAGGGTATGCATCCGATCTCACTATTCCGTAGATCAAGGGGTGGGGGGGGGGGGGGGGGGGGGAGAGAGAGGGTATAACATCAATAGGAACCACATGTTCTAAAAAAAATTTCCATCGATTAAATTCCCTATACTGGGAGCGAACCCGGTACCTTTAGAATTAGAGAATTAGCCACCCCGACCCTCATTCGTGATTTAAGACACCTTAACATCTCATCATCATCATGTGACGTATTCTTTCCAGAACGTTGTCTCCATTACAGCTGCTCTGAACGCATCACGATTCTGGGCAAGTCGACCTGCATCAGCCAAAGACAAGTTCAGACTCTCTGTGATGTCCTGGGTCCACCGTCGTCTAGGTCGACCCCTAAATCTTTTTCCAGGGACCATGTCTTCCATCACTGTTTTTTCCAGACTATTATGTCTTTTTATATGACCGAAAAATTTCAGCTTCCTTATTGCGATGGTATTTAGAAGCCAATGTTCCTGTACGTTTAGTGAGTGCAGTACTTCTCTGTTGGTCTTTTTTTCTGTCCAGGATATTCTCAACATCCTTCTGTAGCATTTCATTTCGAATTATGTAATCTTTTTTGCAACTGTTTTATTGAGTGTCCAAGTCTCGCAGCCGTATGTCGCTACTGGGAATATACATGCTCTGATCAGTTGTAACTTTGTTTCTTTGCTTGTGCCTTGCCATAGGTTTTTCATCTGTATTAGTTTATGTGAAGCAATTGCAAGTCTTCTTTTAATTTCTACTGCACAGTCGCCAGAAAATGTTAAACAGGTCAGGGGAAAGGGTACAGCCTTGTCTTACTCCTTTCTGTATTTCAAACCATTCTGATATTTCCCCCTCTATTCTTACGGCTGCCTGTTGTTCTTGGTACAGCAGTGCGATGAGTTGTATAAGGTGGTTTGGAAATCCCATATTTTTCATAATAGCCCATAACTGCTGATGTTGTACACAATCGAAAGCTTTGGTGTAATCAATGAAACAAGTATGTAGGTCAACGTTGAATTCTGTACACTTTTCTATGATGATCCTCATGTTGAATATATGATCTCTAGTGCCTCTACCTGGTCGAAAACCCGCCTGTACTTCGTTTATTTCTGTTTCTAGCTTTTGTTGCATCCTTTTCATTATGATTTGTAATAGTATTTTGCTGGCATGGCTTATAAGAGCTATAGTTCTGTAGTTTGTGCACAGTTTCAGGTTGCCCTTTTTTGGCAATGGTATGTAAATTGATCTTTTCCATTCCTTGGGCCAAATTCCGCTTTGCCAGATCTTGCAGCATAATGCATGGTATATACGAGCGCTGCCTTCTCCTCCTGCCTGTATCATTTCAGCTGTTATTTCAACACAACCCGGAGATTTTCCACTTTTTAAGTGTTTGATTGCGTTCCGGACTTCCTCTATGGTAGGTTCTGGTTCACATTCCGCTTCATTCATGACGTTGTTATCTGCCGCTTTGTTTATTTCCGTATACATTTCTTGACAGTACTCCTTCCATCTGTTCAGAATATCTTTACGTTCTGTTAGAGTGTCGCCTTTCTTGTCGTTTATTGCTCGAGGTGATGATTTAAAGTTGCTGTTCTTCAATGTTCTTACTTCAGAAAACATATTCTTACTCAATCCCTGTTCGCGCATTTCCTCTATTTTCCTGCAGGTGTCGTTTATGTATTGTTGTTTGTCTTTTGTTTGTACACGTTTTTTAATCTGCTTTGTGTATTCCTTGTACAACTCCTGATTTTCTGAATCTTTTTTGGACTTCATTTTTCTTCTCTCTACCACCAACTTCAGTGTTTCGTCTGAGATGTATTCTCGTCTCTTTATACTTCTTTTAGGAATTAACCTCTGTGCATTTGTAATATAAACATCTCTGATGTTATTGACAAGTTCATCTGGTGTCGTTTCCTCCTGTACTGCCATAAGAATGTCAAATTTGTTCTGAATATTGACACTGTACTCTTCTGGTATGGCGCTTGTGTCATAACGTATTACTTTGTCGCTTGTAACGACTTTTTTCAATTTGATCTTGAAGTTTGCAGCAAGAAGTTCATGGTCGGAGTCACAGTCTGCTCCTGGGAGCGTCTTGATGGATGAGATACAAGATCGCAACCTTTGTTGTATTAAGATGTAATCTATTTGGTTCTTGCTTTTTCCGTCCGGTGACGTCCATGTATATAGTCTTCTAGGGTGTTGCATGAAAAGAGTATTTGTGATGACTAGGTTGTTTTCTAGGCAGAATGTTGTCAAGCGTTTTCCTCTTCATTTCTCTGACCCAATCCATAACTTCCTTTCACTCTTTTTTCATGTTCTAATCTTTCGTTTCCAACTTTGGCATTAAAATCTCCCATTATTATCTTAATATCTTGCTTATTTGCTTTCTCTAATGCGTGTTGCAGTTCATTGTAAAAATCTTCAATTTCCTGTTCTTCAGCAGCTGCTGTAGGCGCATATGTTTGTATAATTGTGATGTTCTTTCTTTTTCCTTTCAGTCTGATTGTGACAATGCGGTCATTTATGGGATTATATCCTAATAGGGAGGCAGCTGTCCTTTTAGACAGGTAGAAGCCGACGCTACTCTGACCTCCTCTCTCTTTGCCTGAGTATATGAATGTTCCTCCTGATGGAATCGAAAAGTGTCCCTGGCCCGACCATCTGTGCTCTGAGATGCCCAGGATATCGATGTTTAGTCTTTCCATCTCGTTCTTCACTATGTACTGTTTTCCTTGGTATAAGCTTCTGACGTTCCATGTTCCTATTTTGATTATTTTTCTAAGACCGATGACATGGTTTTCCGTGGTAACACAGTCAGGCTTTTGGCCGTCATCACGATTACCTGTACTGACGCTGCCAACGATCTCTTCCCCAGTTAAATATGATCTGCCTGGCCTGGGGGCCTCACCACCAGATCTTTGCGTAGTATTCAGATTAGCCATTATCAATTTCTTGGCATTGTACATCCAGTAGTTTGCCATTGCTTTCTGGATGGTTCTGACCGCTTACCATTACAGTCCATGGTGCGCCCTCAGCCCGATACCAGGCCTTTCCAACTCCTGCCCTAGAAGCCGGTGTCAAAATATTATTGATCATCCGCCCGTTCGGCCAGCAGTTGTGTGTACTGTTTAAGGGGGACCTCCCTTTTTCAATTTGCTCACGTAGTTCTGCCGGGCAGTCAAAGCCGTTGCCCGGGGGGTGGCGCTGCCGTACACAAGCAGACTCGAGGAGCCATACGTGAGCTGAACTGGAGTGGGGGAACCAAATAGGATCCAGGCCATCCTCAACAAGAGGAAGTGACTGCCTCTCACCGTGAGGTACTATCCCTTACACACTCCAACCCTACCCCCCCCCCCCCCTCCCTTAACATCTACTTTCTGATTATTCTTTATACTTTTGAAGGATTTTATCAATCCTTTGAGTTCCATATCACTTACTCAGATCAGCATCATGTCTACGTCTAAAATAATTAAATTAATTACTCAACGATGAGATGGTCAACGCAGACAAGATGAGCTGCTTTTAGACTATCCTACCTCTATTTCATCTTATTTCCGCATCATTAACCCATACAATCTCATGGTTCTTTAGATGGTTTGACCGCCATATCCTAGCCCTCTTTCGCTCACTAAAATAAGCAAATGCAAACCTGTGTAGAGTAAGGTAAAGGATCCCGTTACACGCCCATTGAGGCATATTGGGAATATGGTGTTAGGCTCATATTTTCTTGACCAATTGCGTGAGACTAGAAAGGCTAAGGAGACGCAATTGGGGGGGAAACGGAGAAAAGTCACGTTTCCCAAGTTGACATAAAGTAAGGAACTCGACAGAAGGGACCTTGGATATGTTACGCCACAGTCATTTATTGGTCGCTTTTGCGATACCAAGCCTTTGATTTGAATTCAGCGGCAGAACGCGGATGTTTGGAATATTACAAAAATTAAAAAGTAACTTTTTCGTAATATTAATGTTAGGAATATAAAAATTAGCTGGCCGGATGGCCCATTCTGAGCAGTGAACTAATATGTTCTTAATTTTACAAACGGATAGATAATATTGAAGATAATGACAAAAGACAGTGTTGTTCACATCAACGACAGACTGTATGGAATAAAAAGTGTCGCTATTTGCACAAAAAAAACACGACCTCGAGACGCAGGTGTTCAAATCTACTTAGTAGGGAAGCGAAGGGACATTGGTGGGAGCTGTGTCTAAATATAACTTTTAACGACAAAATTTTGGAGGGGAGAGAAAGGTTGGTTCAAAAATCAAGTACGTTTTGAAAAAAAAAAACAAGTAGAGACGGACAGACTAACAGATAAACATCCATACTTGACTGAAGCATGACTGAAATGACTTTAGGGTAGGAAATTTGAATTTCAAATAAACCTAGGCAGTGATTGGCCACAGACAATCATTTTATCGGCGCTCAGACGCGCAAGTGGGGCCATTCCTCAATAGTTGTTCGATGATAGACACAGTATTTTAAAGTGTGGTGATTTCCAAATGAAAGAAAGTGAAATAAGTTCAGGGACGCCATACTATAGCCAGCAGCTCAGCTGAGTTTTGCTAGCATTTCTGTGTTCTTTATTCATAATCTGGTAAGATTGAAATTATTTCTTTGTATATTTTGAATATTGTTTAATGTTCGAGTGATTTGATACTGCCATATCGAAATCTAGCCTTACAAACAAGTAGGGATTTGCTCTAGACCCCCCGCCCAAGTCAGGGTCTAGGGACCAACAATATACATAAACTCCAGCAAGGGTTAGGAAAGACAGATCAAGTGTTGAGAATAATGAAACATATTACCTATCCACTTTTAGGGAAGGAAACTAATAAATATTTTTCAGAATCTATAGTCTGGGAGGACCTATCTGATGTAAAACCACCATGGTAAATGTGCTGTTTGGTCAGAGAGATCTGACCTGTCTGTATGATGTGGTTGTTGTGTCCGTGTTGTGTCCAGACGTGGGTAGAGAATAGAATTTTGACACATAGCCAATACTTTGATTGCAGAGCTGTGAGTTTCAGCTGTCAACAAGGCGGTGTCCATTCAGTTGGTGATCTTACTCGAGTGTATCTGTGCAGTACGTTGTGACAGAGACCACTATTATTGCCCGCCAGCACGGAGAGGTGGGACCACCAGATTTCAGCACCAGAGCTACATATGCAAGATGAGTGAGCCTCTGGTCTGCTGGAAGTTCACCAACGCCTTTTAGTTGCTAATACCCCATAAAATTCCTGCAATTTACTGGACACTGTGTAGTCAATATAGACAGGTGTGATGAGGCCACCCCAACAGCACAAGCATTAACTATCCTCCCAAGTAGATGACTACTAGAACATTTTAATAAAACTAACTAGTCTAGTACTTATATATGTACACTCTTGCATTTATTATGTAACATTACATGCATTTCTTTCATAATTTTTAAATCCTTTTTTTTTTTTTTTTAAAAGTTCTGGTCAACATAAAACTTGATCCAGAACAAATAAATGTAATATAATTCTATCAAAAATTTTACACACGTGAGTTAGTTCAGTGTATTTTAACATTTGTTAATATTATTAGTCTGCTTAAATATCTGTGGGTGTATCTATAATTATCACACCACATTACATATCATTACCCTAGACATTTTACATAGATACATTCATTAGAAAGAAAAAAAAAATAAGTGTGAGGTCGTAGTGGTAGCAAGAAAGGCCTTCTGTCAATTCACAACTACATTTTATCTCAGGAGCCTTCACAGCTGGCCTCATACATTACATTTAGTAATATCACCATCATACAATACCATCAAACCCACTACATACATTGGGGTCTTGTCCAGGGATAATTAGCCCAACAGTAATATTAGGATCTCCTGGTTGGAGAAATAAAATTAGGGGAAAAAAAAATTGTGAAATTCCCTTTAAAATTAAAAGTGTCCCTGCAGATAAAAGTTGGTGAATCTTCACAGCCAGTGATAATTAATTAGTTAACTGGTTAGTTAGAATTAGTTAGACTATAGTCATAAGAAGTACTTAGTGTATTTACTGGTTAGAGATTTAGCTTGTATATTATTATATTGTCTGAAAAGTATGGCGGAGCTAGCAAAATTCCGATCAGCTGCTGTGCTGACCGCAAAGGAGATGGGAATGGATGGTCAAATTTTAATTCAATATGTAACGGCTGAATGTGATAAATATATTGAAAGGGAAGATAGAAAGGTAGCTGAAGAGAAGAGGTTACAAATTGAGGCTGATAGAGAAATTAAGAGGCTGCAGATTGAGGCAGAAGAAAAACGACAGCAAAGGGAAACAGAAGAAAAACGACAGCAAAGGGAGGCAGAAGAAAAACGACAGCAAAGGGAGGCAGAAGAAAAACGACAGCAAAGGGAGGCAGAAGAAAAAAGGTTGACTGCCGAAAGGGAGGCAGAAGATAGAAGGTTGCAAAGGGAGCACGAATTACGACTAAGGGAGCTGGAATTACAAGGCCCGGCTCCTGAAAATGGTGCCAGCCCTTTTGCCTCAGATGCTACGCCCAGTCTGGGAGCCTCAAACTCAGCTATGGGGTTTCATTTAGACCATTTTGTTGAAAAAGACGATGACATAGAGGGGTACCTAGGACGTTTTGAGTTATTAGCTACTACATATGGGTTAGAGAGAGAGAGGTGGAGTTTAAAGCTATCACAGGGATTGAGAGGTACTTCTTATGAAGTATTTGCCAAAATGAACAGGGAAGACCAAGACAATTATGACATGTTAAAGCAGGCTTTGTTATTAAGGTACGAGAAGAATGGTGAATTTTATCGTAAGAAATTTAGAAATGCCAAACTGTTGTCTGGGGAGACATACCACCAATTCTCTGCTAGACTAGAAACCTATTTGGAGAAATGGACGGCTCTGGGGAAGACCCAAGATCTTAAAGAAATGATCATGATTGAGCAATTGAGAGAGTCCATGGCTCCAGACATGAGAAAATTTCTCATGGAACAAGGTGCAGAGAAGTTGGGGGAAATTTTAAATGTTGCTGAGAGGTATCAGGCAGCTCAGGCAGAGGTAAGTGGTGCTAAAAAGAAGCACATAGACAATTTTAAAGCTCCACAGCAATTTAATAAATTTGATAATAGAGAGCAGGGAAATAAAGGTAGGACAAACTTTGAGCGGCCAAGAAATGACTATCGCGACAGAAACTCACAGTTCAATGACCAAAAGTTCAATGAAAGAAAACCGTTGAACCAAGGAAAAAGATGGTGTAAATGGTGCAAGAAGGATAACCATAACACCGAATTTTGTAGAAGGAAACCTTCAAACATTGCTGCAATGAAGTCGGGGACGCGAAGATTAAAGGTTAATCCTAATGGACAACAGGAACCTTATCACCCCCCAGTTTGTGAGGATGTTATTTGTAATGGGGTCACCATAAGGTGCCTTTATGATACAGGTTTGGATTATGATTCAGTTGTGAAGTCTAGCCTAGTGGACCCAAGTCAGTATACCACAGAAACAGTGGAAATACAAGGGGCGACTAAGGACATACCACTCATGACACTTCCCATCGCAAGGATAACGGTGAAAACTCGCTATGTGGAGGGAGAAATCAGAGCAGCAGTGATAGATGAACCAATCTACCCTCTGATATTGGGGTGTAGATACGTCTTCTTGGGGAATCCCGAGAAACCTGTGATCATGGCGACAGTGCAGACCAGGTCACAGAAGAAGGAGGAAGAAGGTGAACCTATAAATGCTCATCCAGAGGAGATGAGGAAGGCGCAGGCTGAGGATAGGACACTCAAGCCCTGTTTTAAAAAATTGCCCAAATGCCACACACCTCCGAGCAAGGGGGAATATTTCATGAAGAACAAACTCTTATATAGGAAGACAGGAACTAGATCCCCTGGTCACGGACAGTTAGTTCTTCCCAAGATATATAGGGCAAACTTAATAAGGAGCTTACATGTTGGAACAGATGGTGACCATGAGAAAGTCGGTACCATCTGCCAAAAGATTGCTCGAAAATACTATTGGCCCGACGTAAATGTCGATGTTGAAAACTTTGTAGAAGCATGTGGCGTATTTCATGAGGGAACACCCACAAAGGGAAAATATGTGCAGGACCTAGAAACGCCACGGGGCAACTTTAGGCCTGAAAGAAAAACTAATTATACTCGGGTAGACAAAGTGGAATGGGAGCCCCCTTTTCACACCCAGTCTTCACTTGAATGGATTAACATGGCCACTATGCGAAGAGTACAAAGAAGAAATTTTACCCAGGATAAGATGACAATCCCTCGGTCAGACTTATATAAACTGGAAGAACAGACAAGAGAGCGAAGATCTCTCATAAACAATCTTAAGTGGGGAGACAAACCCCAGAGAAAAAATTGGTAGTGGTCGATTTGTGAGTGATGATTCTAGGAAGAAAAGTCCTCATTATAGAGCTTCTAATGGACGGGACCCGATGGGTTCCATGAAAAATAAGTATGATAAATTAAAGATCCAGATGTAACTCTATTAAGGACCTGGACAGATGAGAAGGCGGAAGAGACTGTTACCTCATCGTATCAATACGTGAACGAACTGACCACTCGTTTGAAAGCTGGATGGAAACTGGCAAATGATAATTTGAAGCAAGCCAGGAAGAAACATGCAGCATATTTTAATAGGGCTTCCGGGTAGTAGAAGCAGCACCTTCTCTCCGACTGCCAGTTCCCTGTCCTTTGCCTTCCTATTAAAATATGCTGCATGTTTCTTCCTGGCTTGCTTCAAATTATCATTTGCCAGTTTCCATCCAGCTTTCAAACGAGTGGTCAGTTCGTTCACGTATTGATACGATGAGGTAACAGTCTCTTCCGCCTTCTCATCTGTCCAGGTCCTTAATAGAGTTACATCTGGATCTTTAATTTATCATACTTATTTTTCATGGAACCCATCGGGTCCCGTCCATTAGAAGCTCTATAATGAGGACTTTTCTTCCTAGAATCATCACTCACAAATCGACCACTACCAATTTTTCTCTGGGGTTTGTCTCCCCACTTAAGATTGTTTATGAGAGATCTTCGCTCTCTTGTCTGTTCTTCCAGTTTATATAAGTCTGACCGAGGGATTGTCATCTTATCCTGGGTAAAATTTCTTCTTTGTACTCTTCGCATAGTGGCCATGTTAATCCATTCAAGTGAAGACTGGGTGTGAAAAGGGGGCTCCCCTTCCACTTTGTCTACCCGAGTATAATTAGTTTTTCTTTCAGGCCTAAAGTTGCCCCGTGGCGTTTCTAGGTCCTGCACATATTTTCCCTTTGTGGGTGTTCCCTCATGAAATACGCCACATGCTTCTACAAAGTTTTCAACATCGACATTTACGTCGGGCCAATAGTATTTTCGAGCAATCTTTTGGCAGATGGTACCGACTTTCTCATGGTCACCATCTGTTCCAACATGTAAGCTCCTTATTAAGTTTGCCCTATATATCTTGGGAAGAACTAACTGTCCGTGACCAGGGGATCTAGTTCCTGTCTTCCTATATAAGAGTTTGTTCTTCATGAAATATTCCCCCTTGCTCGGAGGTGTGTGGCATTTGGGCAATTTTTTAAAACAGGGCTTGAGTGTCCTATCCTCAGCCTGCGCCTTCCTCATCTCCTCTGGATGAGCATTTATAGGTTCACCTTCTTCCTCCTTCTTCTGTGACCTGGTCTGCACTGTCGCCATGATCACAGGTTTCTCGGGATTCCCCAAGAAGACGTATCTACACCCCAATATCAGAGGGTAGATTGGTTCATCTATCACTGCTGCTCTGATTTCTCCCTCCACATAGCGAGTTTTCACCGTTATCCTTGCGATGGGAAGTGTCATGAGTGGTATGTCCTTAGTCGCCCCTTGTATTTCCACTGTTTCTGTGGTATACTGACTTGGGTCCACTAGGCTAGACTTCACAACTGAATCATAATCCAAACCTGTATCATAAAGGCACCTTATGGTGACCCCATTACAAATAACATCCTCACAAACTGGGGGGTGATAAGGTTCCTGTTGTCCATTAGGATTAACCTTTAATCTTCGCGTCCCCGACTTCATTGCAGCAATGTTTGAAGGTTTCCTTCTACAAAATTCGGTGTTATGGTTATCCTTCTTGCACCATTTACACCATCTTTTTCCTTGGTTCAACGGTTTTCTTTCATTGAACTTTTGGTCATTGAACTGTGAGTTTCTGTCGCGATAGTCATTTCTTGGCCGCTCAAAGTTTGTCCTACCTTTATTTCCCTGCTCTCTATTATCAAATTTATTAAATTGCTGTGGAGCTTTAAAATTGTCTATGTGCTTCTTTTTAGCACCACTTACCTCTGCCTGAGCTGCCTGATACCTCTCAGCAACATTTAAAATTTCCCCCAACTTCTCTGCACCTTGTTCCATGAGAAATTTTCTCATGTCTGGAGCCATGGACTCTCTCAATTGCTCAATCATGATCATTTCTTTAAGATCTTGGGTCTTCCCCAGAGCCGTCCATTTCTCCAAATAGGTTTTCTAGTCTAGCAGAGAATTGGTGGTATGTCTCCCCAGACAACAGTTTGGCATTTCTAAATTTCTTACGATAAAATTCACCATTCTTCTCGTACCTTAATAACAAAGCCTGCTTTAACATGTCATAATTGTCTTGGTCTTCCCTGTTCATTTTGGCAAATACTTCATAAGAAGTACCTCTCAATCCCTGTGATAGCTTTAAACTCCACCTCTCTCTCTCTAACCCATATGTAGTAGCTAATAACTCAAAACGTCCTAGGTACCCCTCTATGTCATCGTCTTTTTCAACAAAATGGTCTAAATGAAACCCCATAGCTGAGTTTGAGGCTCCCAGACTGGGCGTAGCATCTGAGGCAAAAGGGCTGGCACCATTTTCAGGAGCCGGGCCTTGTAATTCCAGCTCCCTTAGTCGTAATTCGTGCTCCCTTTGCAACCTTCTATCTTCTGCCTCCCTTTCGGCAGTCAACCTTTTTTCTTCTTCCTCCCTTTGCTGTCGTTTTTTCTTCTGCTCCTTCTGCCTCCCTTTGCTGTCGTTTTTCTTCTGCCTCCCTTTGCTGTCGTTTTTCTTCTGCCTCAATCTGCAGCCTCTTAATTTCTCTATCAGCCTCAATTTGTAACCTCTTCTCTTCAGCTACCTTTCTATCTTCCCTTTCAATATATTTATCACATTCAGCCGTTACATATTGAATTAAAATTTGACCATCCATTCCCATCTCCTTTGCGGTCAGCACAGCAGCTGATCGGAATTTTGCTAGCTCCGCCATACTTTTCAGACAATATAATAATATACAAGCTAAATCTCTAACCAGTAAATACACTAAGTACTTCTTATGACTATAGTCTAACTAATTCTAACTAACCAGTTAACTAATTAATTATCACTGGCTGTGAAGATTCACCAACTTTTATCTGCAGGGACACTTTTAATTTTAAAGGGAATTTCACAATTTTTTCCCCTAATTTTATTTCTCCAACCAGGAGATCCTAATATTACTGTTGGGCTAATTATCCCTGGACAAGACCCCAATGTATGTAGTGGGTTTGATGGTATTGTATGATGGTGATATTACTAAATGTAATGTATGAGGCCAGCTGTGAAGGCTCCTGAGATAAAATGTAGTTGTGAATTGACAGAAGGCCTTTCTTGCTACCACTACGACCTCACACTTATTTTTTTTCTTTCTAATGAATGTATCTATGTAAAATGTCTAGGGTAATGATATGTAATGTGGTGTGATAATTATAGATACACCCACAGATATTTAAGCAGACTAATAATATTAACAAATGTTAAAATACACTGAACTAACTCACGTGTGTAAAATTTTTGATAGAATTATATTACATTTATTTGTTCTGGATCAAGTTTTATGTTGACCAGAACTTTTTAAAAAAAAAAAAAAGGATTTAAAAATTATGAAAGAAATGCATGTAATGTTACATAATAAATGCAAGAGTGTACATATATAAGTACTAGACTAGTTAGTTTTATTAAAATGTTCTAGTAGTCATCTACTTGGGAGGATAGTTAATGCTTGTGCTGTTGGGGTGGCCTCATCACACCTGTCTATATTGACTACACAGTGTCCAGTAAATTGCAGGAATTTTATGGGGTATTAGCAACTAAAAGGCGTTGGTGAACTTCCAGCAGACCAGAGGCTCACTCATCTTGCATATGTAGCTCTGGTGCTGAAATCTGGTGGTCCCACCTCTCCGTGCTGGCGGGCAATAATAGTGGTCTCTGTCACAACGTACTGCACAGATACACTCGAGTAAGATCACCAACTGAATGGACACCGCCTTGTTGACAGCTGAAACTCACAGCTCTGCAATCAAAGTATTGGCTATGTGTCAAAATTCTATTCTCTACCCACGTCTGGACACAACACGGACACAACAACCACATCATACAGACAGGTCAGATCTCTCTGACCAAACAGCACATTCACCATGGTGGTTTTACATCAGATAGGTCCTCCCAGACTATAGATTCTGAAAAATATTTATTAGTTTCCTTCCCTAAAAGTAGATAGGTAATATGTTTCATTATTCTCAACACTTGATCTGTCTTTCCTAACCCTTGCTGGAGTTTATGTATATTGTTGGTCCCTAGACCCTGACTTGGGCGGGGGGTCTAGAGCAAATCCCTACTTGTTTGTAAGGCTAGGTTTCGATATGGCAGTATCAAATCACTCGAACATTAAACAATATTCAAAATATACAAAGAAATAATTTCAATCTTACCAGATTATGAATAAAGAACACAGAAATGCTAGCAAAACTCAGCTGAGCTGCTGGCTATAGTATGGCGTCCCTGAACTTATTTCACTTTCTTTCATTTGGAAATCACCACACTTTAAAATACTGTGTCTATCATCGAACAACTATTGAGGAATGGCCCCACTTGCGCGTCTGAGCGCCGATAAAATGATTGTCTGTGGCCAATCACTGCCTAGGTTTATTTCAAATTCAAATTTCCTACCCTAAAGTCATTTCAGTCATGCTTCAGTCAAGTATGGATGTTTATCTGTTAGTCTGTCCGTCTCTACTTGTTTTTTTCAAAACGTACTTGATTTTTGAACCAACCTTTCTCTCCCCTCCAAAATTTTGTCGTTAAAAGTTATATTTAGACACAGCTCCCACCAATGTCCCTTCGCTTCCCTACTAAGTAGATTTGAACACCTGCGTCTCGAGGTCGTGTTTTTTTTGTGCAAATAGCGACACTTTTTATTCCATACAGTCTGTCGTTGATGTGAACAACACTGTCTTTTGTCATTATCTTCAATATTATCTATCCGTTTGTAAAATTAAGAACATATTAGTTCACTGCTCAGAATGGGCCATCCGGCCAGCTAATTTTTATATTCCTAACATTAATATTACGAAAAAGTTACTTTTTAATTTTTGTAATATTCCAAACATCCGCGTTCTGCCGCTGAATTCAAATCAAAGACTTGGTATCGCAAAAGCGACCAATAAATGACTGTGGCGTAACATATCCAAGGTCCCTTCTGTCGAGTTCCTTACTTTATGTCAACTTGGGAAACGTGACTTTTCTCCGTTTCCCCCCCAATTGCGTCTCCTTAGCCTTTCTAGTCTCACGCAATCTTTCCAGTCATATTTTTTTCCTTTTTATCCGCCGTTCCCCTCCTGTCTAGCAAGTCAATTTTTATGGAGGGTGATGACCCGCGGTCTGGGCGATCATGTACTATCAGCAGCCTACGCATTATGTTTTTATCCTTACATGTTATCTTTGGAGGTATTTTACCGTTGTATCTCTGTCAATTTCACTACAACCACGTCACCCCTAATGTGCCGATGGTCAAGAAAATATGAGCCTAACACCATATTCCCAATATGCCTCAATGGGCGTGTAACGGGATCCTTTACCTTACTCTACACAGGTTTGCATTTGCTTATTTTAGTGAGCGAAAGAGGGCTAGGATATGGCGGTCAAACCATCTAAAGAACCATGAGATTGTATGGGTTAATGATGCGGAAATAAGATGAAATAGAGGTAGGATAGTCTAAAAGCAGCTCATCTTGTCTGCGTTGACCATCTCATCGTTGAGTAATTAATTTAATTATTTTAGACGTAGACATGATGCTGATCTGAGTAAGTGATATGGAACTCAAAGGATTGATAAAATCCTTCAAAAGTATAAAGAATAATCAGAAAGTAGATGTTAAGGGAGGGGGGGGGGGGTAGGGTTGGAGTGTGTAAGGGATAGTACCTCACGGTGAGAGGCAGTCACTTCCTCTTGTTGAGGATGGCCTGGATCCTATTTGGTTCCCCCACTCCAGTTCAGCTCACGTATGGCTCCTCGAGTCTGCTTGTGTACGGCAGCGCCACCCCCCGGGCAACGGCTTTGACTGCCCGGCAGAACTACGTGAGCAAATTGAAAAAGGGAGGTCCCCCTTAAACAGTACACACAACTGCTGGCCGAACGGGCGGATGATCAATAATATTTTGACACCGGCTTCTAGGGCAGGAGTTGGAAAGGCCTGGTATCGGGCTGAGGGCGAACCATGGACTGTAATGGTAAGCGGTCAGAACCATCCAGAAAGCAATGGCAAACTACTGGATGTACAATGCCAAGAAATTGATAATGGCTAATCTGAATACTACGCAAAGATCTGGTGGTGAGGCCCCCAGGCCAGGCAGATCATATTTAACTGGGGAAGAGATCGTTGGCAGCGTCAGTACAGGTAATCGTGATGACGGCCAAAAGCCTGACTGTGTTACCACGGAAAACCATGTCATCGGTCTTAGAAAAATAATCAAAATAGGAACATGGAACGTCAGAAGCTTATACCAAGGAAAACAGTACATAGTGAAGAACGAGATGGAAAGACTAAACATCGATATCCTGGGCATCTCAGAGCACAGATGGTCGGGCCAGGGACACTTTTCGATTCCATCAGGAGGAACATTCATATACTCAGGCAAAGAGAGAGGAGGTCAGAGTAGCGTCGGCTTCTACCTGTCTAAAAGGACAGCTGCCTCCCTATTAGGATATAATCCCATAAATGACCGCATTGTCACAATCAGACTGAAAGGAAAAAGAAAGAACATCACAATTATACAAACATATGCGCCTTCAGCAGCTGCTGAAGAACAGGAAATTGAAGATTTTTATTTTTACAATGAACTGCAACACGCATTAGAGAAAGCAAATAAGCAAGATATTAAGATAATAATGGGAGATTTTAATGCCAAAGTTGGAAACGAAAGATTAGAACATGAAAAAAGAGTGAAAGGAAGTTATGGATTGGGTCAGAGAAATGAAGAGGAAAACGCTTGACAACATTCTGCCTAGAAAACAACCTAGTCATCACAAATACTCTTTTCATGCAACACCCTAGAAGACTATATACATGGACGTCACCGGACGGAAAAAGCAAGAACCAAATAGATTACATCTTAATACAACAAAGGTTGCGATCTTGTATCTCATCCATCAAGACGCTCCCAGGAGCAGACTGTGACTCCGACCATGAACTTCTTGCTGCAAACTTCAAGATCAAATTGAAAAAAGTCGTTACAAGCGACAAAGTAATACGTTATGACACAAGCGCCATACCAGAAGAGTACAGTGTCGATATTCAGAACAAATTTGACATTCTTATGGCAGTACAGGAGGAAACGACACCAGATGAACTTGCCAATAACATCAGAGATGTTTATATTACAAATGCACAGAGGTTAATTCCTAAAAGAAGTATAAAGAGACGAGAATACATCTCAGACGAAACACTGAAGTTGGTGGTAGAGAGAAGAAAAATGAAGTCCAAAAAAGATTCAGAAAATCAGGAGTTGTACAAGGAATACACAAAGCAGATTAAAAAACGTGTACAAACAAAAGACAAACAACAATACATAAACGACACCTGCAGGAAAATAGAGGAAATGCGCGAACAGGGATTGAGTAAGAATATGTTTTCTGAAGTAAGAACATTGAAGAACAGCAACTTTAAATCATCACCTCGAGCAATAAACGACAAGAAAGGCGACACTCTAACAGAACGTAAAGATATTCTGAACAGATGGAAGGAGTACTGTCAAGAAATGTATACGGAAATAAACAAAGCGGCAGATAACAACGTCATGAATGAAGCGGAATGTGAACCAGAACCTACCATAGAGGAAGTCCGGAACGCAATCAAACACTTAAAAAGTGGAAAATCTCCTGGTTGTGTTGAAATAACAGCTGAAATGATACAGGCAGGAGGAGAAAGCAGCGCTCGTATATACCATGCATTATGCTGCAAGATCTGGCAAAGCGGAATTTGGCCCAAGGAATGGAAAAGATCAATTTACACACCATTGCCAAAAAAGGGCAACCTGAAACTGTGCACAAACTACAGAACTATAGCTCTTATAAGCCATGCCAGCAAAATACTATTACAAATCATAATGAAAAGGATGCAACAAAAGCTAGAAACAGAAATAAACGAAGTACAGGCGGGTTTTCGACCAGGTAGAGGCACTAGAGATCATATATTCAACATGAGGATCATCATAGAAAAGTGTACAGAATTCAACGTTGACCTACATACTTGTTTCATTGATTACACCAAAGCTTTCGATTGTGTACAACATCAGCAGTTATGGGCTATTATGAAAATATGGGATTTCCAAACCACCTTATACAACTCATCGCACTGCTGTACCAAGAACAACAGGCAGCCGTAAGAATAGAGGGGGGAAACATCAGAATGGTTTGAAGTACAGAAAGGAGTAAGACAAGGCTGTACCCTTTCCCCTTACCTGTTTAACATTTATGCCGAGAATATCATGAGAAACGTAAGAGATGACCAAGAACACACAGAGTTTGACTCATTTAACATCGGCGGGTACCAGATCCCGGAAATCAGATATGCTGACGACACAGTCCTCCTATCGACCAACCCAGAAGGACTTGAACAATTAATTCTGTCCACCAAAAAACACAGCGAGGCCCAGAATCTATACTTAAACACCAAGAAGACCAAAGTATTGACAACAGACAAAGTAAAGACCAAACCAGAAATTGAAATTGATAACGAAGAACTGGAAAGTGTTAATGAATTCGAATACTTAGGATCAATCATCAACAGCTCTGGCGACTGTGCAGTAGAAATTAAAAGAAGAATTACAATTGCTTCACATAAACTAATACAGATGAAAAACCTATGGCAAGGCACAAGCAAAGAAACAAAGTTACAACTGATCAGAGCATGTATATTCCCAGTAGCAACATACGGTTGCGAGACTTGGACACTCAATAAAACAGTTGCAAAAAAGATTACATCATTCGAAATGAAATGGTACAGAAGGATGTTGAGAATACCCTGGACAGAAAAAAAAGACCAACAGAGAAGTACTGCACTCACTAAACGTACAGGAACATTGGCTCCTAAATACCATCGCAATAAGGAAGCTGAAATTTTTCGGTCATATAAAAAGACATAATAGTCTGGAAAAAAACAGTGATGGAAGGCATGGTCCCTGGAAAAAGGGGAAGGGGTCGACCTAGACGACGGTGGACCCAGGACATCACAGAGAGTCTGAACTTGTCTTTGGCTGATGCAGGTCGACTTGCCCAGAATCGTGATGCGTTCAGAGCAGCTGTAATGGAGACAACGTTCTGGAAATAATACGTCACATGATGATGACTATCTGTCTAGGTTTTTCGCGATGGCATGACGGGAGAGAAGGGTATGTGCCCTCCCCCCACCATGGTCTGCGAAAAACAGAACAGCGCGCAAAATCCGTTATTCTATTTATCTATACGCACTTTTAACAAAATCTGCCTGTCACTACTTAGCTATTTGTCGACGTCTGTTGTTTAGTCACATAACAGTACTCTAGTCACTTCTCTACTTTCACACAACAAGCTTCCTCGGTCACTGTGTTGGCCGTTGCCACGATTTCTGTTCGCTTCTGATATCACGATTATCTCCCTGTATGTAAAACATCAAACAGTTTGCCGTTGCTTCCACGTGTTGTGACTAAGGGCCGATAATTGGCAGCTCAGCTTTACGCGAGAAACTCAGGTAGGCGAACGTGATTCGCTTCCCTTGTTAAGATTGCCGGGCGTGAAATGTTTGTAAACGCTCATATGCTCAGGAAGACAGAAAAAAAAATAGGCGTGGCTTCAGAATCAGACAACTACCGTAAAATCTCGCGTATAATACGCACAATTTTTACTCATTTTTTCCCGTTAAAACTCGGGTGCGTATTATACGCGAGGACTAAAAAATACGTAATTTTCGATATCGAAAGTAACCTACATTGGAAAGTCTGTCAAGTTTTTGTCACAATTTGACAGTGAAAATGGCGCAAAATTGAATGTGCCATGTGTTTTCTTATGTGTCAGACATTGTTGCAAAACGCATTTCGCACTCTTGGTCTTCAATCTGTTTTGATATTAAGTTTGGTTGTGAAGTTTGTCATTTGATTATTTTGAGCCCTAAAAATGAATTCGAGAAAATGTTGTACTGCAGCAGAAACGCTCTTAGTGGTAAAATATGCAGAATCTAACGGCAATCGGGCAGCAAGTCGACATTTTTCCATTAACGAGTGCAACATTCGATTATAGCGAAAAAACAAAGAGTCGCTGCAAGTGTTGCCCAGTAAGAAAAAGGCGAATCGTGGGTCACCACCAGATCTTCCAGACCTAGAAAAAAACATTATTGGAGTGGGTAGTGGATAGAAGGCAACAAGGCATCGGTGTTTCATGCATTGAAATCCGACTTAAAGCTCTGGAACTTAAAAAATCTCGTACAGGCACAACAACATTTAAAGCGTCATATGGATGGGTGTTACGGTGTTATTTTAAATGATGGCGTCTGCTGGGGTTTACCCATGCGCAACGTTTAGGGGTCATTAATATTTATAGAATATGTCGATATTTTACGGTATAGTGAACGCGAAATATATGCGGAGAAGTTGTGACGGGTCGGTGGTGGTGGTGTGGTTGGTGTTGCGATTCCTTGGTTAAGGTATTATTATTGAATAATAAAGTCACTCTTTAGACATAGCAATGTTGGTTACAAATGGTTAGCTCTGGGCATCAGAACATCCCTTCGACGTTCTGATTTGCATAGTCTATAGTATTTGATTTCCCTTGTGGGAGAGTTATCGTGCTGACAAAGGTAAACACCAACAGTTGTAGAACCGAACCCGAAACGTAAATAAAGGATCAAGCCTTCTGCTTAGAGTCCACATGTATTAAGATTCATACAAAACGATAATCGACATTCACAAAGGTTTCATGTACAGTTCAGCGTAACAATTGAATTCCAAATAATATCAGTAAGTATCCGTCCGTGTCAAAACAATGTGTCAGAAGAACATCGTGGCTATATACGTGCGCTGTTATAGTCAACAGCCAGAAATGAGCACATGAGTTCTTGACATCTACAAATTGAATCATAATACGATTCTTCTTCCATTATTAGTTTAATTTAATTAATCTCATGCTTAGATTAATTTCCGAACTGACCCTGAAGTCTACATCGATTCATCTATAAAATATAGGCTATATACTCAGCCTTATTTCCTTGGAAGAAATACAAGACACGACCTTCTTGCTTGACGGATAGCGTAACAAAGGCCCTGTAACCAAGTCACCCGGCGTGACCTTCCCAACGCGAATGCGTCATAATCTCCGCATATATTTCGCGTTCACTATACCGTAAAATATCGACATATTCTATAAATATTAATGACCCCTAAACGTTGCGCATGCGTAAACCCCAGCAGACGCCATCATTTAAAAATAAGACCGTAACAGATTTCCTGTCAGACGGGGGCAAAAAAAAAAAAATCTATTAAATAGATTTTTTGTTTGAACAATATTAATCAAATTATCAAAAATTTAACAAAAACCGACCGACGTATGACCTACCTACGATGTTCTATCTAGAACAGTGTCGCAGTCATGTCAGTAATATATTATAATAAAACAAACGTCATATTATACATATACCTTATATTAAACAAGGAAATGTCACTGTCACTAACTAATAACTAATTAAAATTTGTTGTATATAGACTAATGTGGCTGACAGACCCGTAAAATTATACGGAAAAAAACGGCACTAATTAATTTGTTAAAGACGTCCGCTTTGGTCATGGGAAACTAAAAACAATTTGAAAATAATCTTCATGTTGCCCTTTTAAAAGGCGTGAATTAATTTGGTTGTATGTAAGTAGACTAACTAATAATGTGAGGTGTTATTAAAATTATTCTAACTAACTAAAATTAAAATAATTAATTATAGTATGTACGTATGGTACTAGCTACTTAATCTCTAATAGAAGAAACTGAGAAATAGTATAAGAGAGTAAAAGAAATAAAAAAAAATTGAGAAGTACGGACAACTGAAACCAAATATTAAAGTATACATTAAATTAGCATGGGTGTGAAAATGAAGTGTAAGGATAGATACCTAATTAAATTAACGCAATCAGAAGAAAAGAGCAGAAAAAAAAATTCATACATTTTAACTATATATATGAAATGTCATAATGTAATATCTATTACCTTAATAATTACACTAATTAAAAGGTTTAATTGGTGTGATATTCTTTTGTTTCATCTTTTCTTAGTATATTTTATTTTTTTTATTTCACCACACTTTGACTTTATTATCTATTATATACTAATTTAATAACTAGAAAATTTAATAATATTGGACATGAAGATCCAATCGTTGTTACCTCCTGTTGAATTGTATGAAAGTTCATTAAGACACAAGGTTCATATTATCAAATTATGATTTGATGATCCATTCATTGTTAGTTCCTTTATTAAACTTTGAAAGTTAATTGACTAAGTCATCAACGTATCTGTCCCTTCTTCATCAGAGATTGTTCCTTTTTAACAGTTTTCAATCGAAATGAGTGATACTCAAAGTGGAATTGAAGTTCAAATTTTCAAACGATCCGTAAAACTTGATATTTTGATCACCATAGTTTATTTCGAAATGTCCTTATTTAGGTAGGAAGTCCAACTGAATTGTTGTATATTCTGACTTGATATCAATACCGTTCATTGCAAATGTAATGCTTGACTAGTCAGAAAATTTTTTTGAAATTGTAGTATTCATTCAGAATCCGTAGGATGTCTGGACAACGTGTCGGCTATGACGTTTTCAGTTCCAGGTATCGACTGTATCTCGAATTCGTAGGGTTGCAACGTAATAGCAAATCGTGCAAGTTTAGCACTTTTATGGTTTGAGCGACGTAATGCTGCCACTGATTTCTGATCAGTCTGGATCAGAAATGGAGATCCCAATAAAAACTTTTCCAACTTGGTAATTGCCCAGATTACGGAGAGCAATTCTCGATCCACAGTGGAATATTTCATCTCCGGAGGTTTCAGTTTGCGTGAGATATACATTACGGGGTGAAGGACATCATCATGATATTGCAGTAGACATGCCCCGAGTCCGTAATTACTCGCATCTGTACGTAGAACAAACTTTTTAGAAGCATCTGGTAATCTTAAAACAGGTGGGCATGAAAATATTTTTAAGATAGTGCGAAAAGTTTTGTCACATTCGTCGGTCCAATTTATCCTTAAAGGCATGTTCTTCTTTAGTAACGAAGACAGGACAGCCGTGATGGATGATAGGTGAGGTACAAATCTGCTATAGTATTGGATTAAACCTAACAGACTCCTAACCTGTTTCTTCGTTTGAGGAACAGATAAATTTTAATATTTTAGAAACTGTACTGGGAATTGTTTGGATACGTCCCGATCCAATAATGTGCCCCAGGAATGTTATCTCATTACACGCTATTTGAATTTTAGTTGGTTTAGCGGTTAAATGGTTATCCCGCAATATTTCCAAAACTGATTTAAGACCCAAAAAATGTTCCTCAAATGATGAACTAAACAAAACATATGTCGTCAATATAGGTAATTATGTCTGATCTACCTGCTAAAATTTTTCGCATCATGCGAATAAAGGTAGCTGGAGCATTCATTAGCCCAAAAGGCATCACGTTCCACTGGTAAAGACCTCGTGGAGTTGAGAATGCTGTGTAGTATTTGGCTCTTTCGGTTAGTGGAATCTGCCAATAACCTTTAGTTAAGTCAATTTTAGTGAAAAGTGTAGCATTGGATAGATGAGGAAGTAAATCGTCAAGGATAGGATGTGGTTCGCTATCCGGTACTGTCTGCGCATTAAGTTTCCTATAGTCAACACATAAACGTATGTTGTTGTCCTTTTTCCGGACAATGACTAAAGGAGAAGAAAATGGAGATGTACTAGTCTCAATAATACCTAATGATATCATCTGTTCGAGTTCCTGAGATGTCTTACTCAGAAAATGTAGAGGTACAGAATAAGGATGAACACGAATTGGTGTATCATCGTTCAGAATAATATCGTGACTAATTACAGATGTGCAACCCGGTACATCAGTTAACACATCTGGAAAAGATTGTAGAAGATTAGCAACGCGTTGATGCTGTTGCGGTGTAATCGTAGAAGAAATGGTCACATCACGCCAAGATTCAGTAGATTGGACAGTAAGTACAGGTAAAGGCATCTGCACTTCAGGAAAAGAAGATTCTTCCTCTTGTATAACAGATAAATTAGAATAATGACAAGTAGATACAGTATTGTCATCTAATTCATGAAAAATGAGCTTAAGTGTATAGGACGTGTATGAAAATTGCGATTGACCCATTGTCGAGCAAACTCTATTGTACGAAATGTAACTATAAGCTTCACCCATACCTGTTTTTGGTTAAGGTTGACAACAACCGTACAAACACATAACGGTCTGCCGTGTACATTAAAGAAATAGAAATTGTTAAGTGACTGCCATCTGGTACATTTGTGGTAGATAGATTGCGCACTTACACGGTGCGAGATATGCCCCTTCAATGTAAGTGGGATCAGTGTCACTAATGTGATAAACTGTTCTTATATTTAATCTTTGTCATTTATGGTAGTCTTATGAGATGATGTCTCATAATGATTGACATATTTATTTGTCCTAATTTTATTAGTTAAGTTCATAAGAACTTCACCATCATTACCCTTTTTCGGGACATCCCTTCTTTTCCTTTGCAACTATTTTATTTAAGATCACTGTTAATATGATCCTGTCGCCAAATCTATCTTCGACTTGGCGGCATTTTCTCTTGAGAAAGGTATATTCTTGCTGGTTACGATACTATTTATTACCTAAGGGGGGGTAGTCTTCGGTCCTGCCAAATGTAGCGCACCAGTCCACAATTATAGTTTATTATATTTGTGCGGTTCGAATGATTCCACGCACTGACCGTGCCACAACAAAGCAGTGTGAGTTGCTTTGGGACGCACGGGTAACCTAGTTGAGGTGATTTCATGACGTTCATGTTTTTTGTATGGGGGCGTGTAAACTGGACCATTGTTTCATGTCCGTGGGAATTTATTATTAATCATATTGTGTTGTGGCAAGTATGGTGGAAGCCATCCTTATTTTGACTTGCGTTTTGGTCTTCAGGTCGACTTCGAATCCAATATGCTCGCAATGTATTATCGTAAATTGCCGCCCTCACTTTTGTATGTGATTTTAGTGAGTGTGTAACGTGGGTAGTTTAATAGGCTTCCTTGTATACAGTCTTGCGGGGATCCAGTCTTGTAATGCTATCCCATTAGAATGGACCTTCGGAGTTGGCGATAGCCTTTGAGATCGACCGTAAGATAGAAGGAGAGCCATTCCTATCTATCGAATGCGGTAAGAAGGTTTCATTTGATTGCAGAATTCATATATGTGGGTAAAGCCATTTATTGCTAAGTGCCAAAGTCGTGGCATGATTTTTGAGAGGTTAGTTTTTAAAAACCTAAAGATTACTAACTCAATTGATACCTCTTATGATATATTACCAGTTGAATATATATTGAGTATATACGGTATAGCCAACTATGTCTGGATAAGAATGCAACATTGGTTCTCATATTGGACGACCCAGTGGCCATACCTTCGTGGTCATGGGAGTACATGCTTAGTTGGATGACTGTGGGGTCAACAGCAAGGTCAACGGACCAAGTTTTTTATCTAGCCACGGTAACATTACTGGATCGTTTAATTGAACTGTCCAGGCAACATGCTTGACAAAGGATCCCATGCACAGTTGCCAAACCCAGTCTTCTTCAATCCAATGAGTATTTCTTGTCACATGCATTTTATGTGATTGTCCTGCATCCTAGACAATGAACCACGTGTAATCGTAGCGTTGAACCTTCCTGTCGTCAATAAAAAACACATGTTGAATCTGTTCTACCAGCCAATCCACATCTTTAATCATTAACCCATCGGCATGCAATCTACATTAACATGCAACCACAGTTTACATCGTTCCTGTGTATGAACTTATTTTGACAGTTGTTTGGACTAGCGTCTTTGAACTATCTGCACGATCAGAAACACATACTTGTAAGACTTCAGTTAAGAAACTTGTTCTGCTCCTTTCCTTAAATAATCCAAGATCAGGTAAATGTGGGCAGTAAATGCTTGCCACGATGCAACATTTCGCATTTAACGGGAATTACATCAGAAGTTAGCATTCATTTAGTGTGAATGTAGCAGGATTACTCTGGTGGACTCATATTTCTGAACACAAAGGCAACCCACTTGGTCAAGCAGACAATTATTCCTGTGAAAACTGCTCTTGTCCACAAATTACGACTCACCTCGTAAAAGATGGATCGAATTAACCAATTGAAAAGTCGTATGAAGGTCCTCTTCGATTTACTGGATTGCGCGATAATGGTACCTATCGTCTGTAATTCCTACATTTCTCGCATTTTACACGACGGAAACCTTTATCAATGAAAGAATTTAGACAGAATCATGCAAAAAAATGTTTGCACTGCTCACCCAACCATGGATTCTGAGTAATGCACAGATTAAGAATGAATTGCCTGTTGCTTTTGCAGCACAACAAAACAATTTTTCACGCAATCGTTCTTTTAGTGCTGATAGGTATGTCAATAAGGGAAATAATTACAATTTAAACAATGATAACTTTTACAAAGGGAAAGCAATTTTCAACACATCTGCTCCATTTAATGTTTCTTTGGAAAAAAAAAACCAAGCTCCAGATCGCGAGATTTTGGTAACAATAATTTGTAAAAATTTACCCCCATCAAGGACATTATAATAAACATCAAAAACTGGAGAATCAAAAATCTCAGGTCCGCAAAACAGACAATTTTTTGGAAAAAATACCATTTTAATGAACATTACATTAACGGATAAGTTTATACAAATTATCGGACTCATCCAAATTTTAACTCAATTGCAGAAACAGACATTGTTATATGGCAATTTTTAATGACAATAATCAAAATCGATCGCGTCGCTAGAGATAGATCGTCGAGTAATAGCACGTAGACAATTCTAATGTCTCGCTTTAAGTGTTACACAGGCTAACCTTGAACAGGGTAAGGGAACTGAAACTCCCAATGCTATGTCTTGTTCTCTTGATTGTACCCAGGTGAATAAGAACTGTCCAGAATGCTTCGACTCTTTTCCAGGCCTAAGGCTGATCACGTCAACGCTGCGTTGCGGACATACCTTGCCTAGTTCTACCCTGCAGTCTATACGGCCTACATGCTGCGTCAGATACACACAGGGACAGGGCTTCTCTCTACGTTTAACAAGGGATTTGTCAATATACATTTTCATGCTCTCTGTCCTATTTGACTCAGGTTGTTAGCCACTGTGGGCGTCTGGACTTCGCTGATCAACCCAAGTTGTGCACGACGGGCAGGGTTGTCAAGTGTGTGACCCTTTGGCGGCACATGTGGAAACATTTTCCCACAGCCATTATAAAACTTAATACACCCTTTTTTTCAGGAATAGATCCAGGCTTGTCTTCTTCCGTAACCCAATTTGTGGATGTTATACTTGGTCGCCATACATGGTATAAAAGAGTGTACACCACAGCAAATTGCTGAATGGGAAGAGCGACATATTCAAACTGCAAATGCAGTAGTGACTAGAGCGCAAGCTACTAATATGTCGCATGATACACCTATTGAACCTACAGTTCATACCACTTGTGATGATGATGCTCCTATTTCACGGGAGTTGTTTGCAACATTGCAAAAGAATGATGATTCATTAAATTTTTTTTTTCAGTATGTGAACAAAAAGAATACCAGCAACAAACTTGCAAAATCTAGACATGACTTTATACTTAAAAAATGCGGATTTTGGTTAGAGTAAATACGGAAAAGTGATTCATCCTTATGTTATCAGATCTTAGTCCCATCCTCATGAGAATCTCGTATATACGACATGCGCATGACTCGCAATGTGCGGGCCATATGGGTTTTTCACGTACCAAATCCAGAGTGCTTTCGGCATACTACTGGCCAGGCGTCCATGGGGACATCACTCTCTATTGTCGGTCCTGTTTGATATGTCAGGAAGTTAAGGTACGGGGTCCATTTCATGCGGCTCCTATTCAAGCTGCGGACATCCCGATTAGACCATTTGATAAAATGGCTATAGACATTATTGGACCGATGCTTCCATCTGCTAGAGGGCATACGCATATTCTTACGTGCATTGATATGTGCACTCGTTGGCCTGAGGCCATCCCTCTCAAGAACACTTCATCTGCCAGTGTAGCAGAGGCATTGATGTTAATCTTCTCACGCATTGGTTTTCCACAGGAAAATCTTGTCGGATCATGGGGTTCAAGTTCATTTCTGAATCCATGTCTCAAGATTATGAAGACATTAGGTATAGACAGATCTCTTAGTTTTCTATTTATCATCGATGTCATAATGGGTTATTGAGCCCTCAATAGGACACTCAAGCAGTTGTTGGGTAAGATGACCCCTGACCATCCCCAAGACTGGGATCGGGTCTATACCCGCGGCTCTGTTCTGCGTATCGCGAAGTACAAAATCAAGCCACGGGGTTTTCTCCATTCCAGCTAGTTTTTGGCATGCAACCACGCGGTCCGATGTCGTTAATCCACGACTTATTGGTTGACGAGAATATTGAAGAGGAAACTCAATCCTCTTATGAGTATGTGATCTCTCTGAGAAAGAGAATCATAGATACTTGTAGACTAGCTACTGCATCATCCGAACAAGCCAAAGAAAAAGCTCGTCTATTTGCAAACAAGTATAGACGTCTTCGCCAGCTTATTCCTGGTGACGAAGCTTTTGTATTACTCCCTGCGCATAACAATCGTCTTTTAATTACCTGGAGAGGTCCATTTCAGGATCATCTCAAGAAATATCCGATTGTCGAACTACATCAGTTGGATGTTAATGGTAAACATAAAACCTTCCACATTAACATGTTGAAGGAGTATTACTCACGTCCTGATTATCTACAGTCAGTGTTCCAGGTGCAAACTGACTATACCTACACCTCCCATTCAAACACTATTCTGGATTTGTCAGTCCATTCCAAGAAGAAAGAATCTTCTATTCGATGATGTACAAACTCCATTACCAGTTGTACCACACCATTCCACTGAGAAATGGAATGATTTATGATGTCCAATCTCCATTCTACTCTTTCTCGGCTGTGTCAAGCGTCAGCATGTCTTCTAATATTCTACACTCGTCATGACGAATGTCATCACTGACATCCCAGGTCCCTCGTCAGTCATCCAACAAGACATAATTCTGACTTACGATACGGCATGATTCGATTTCGCCCATATTCCTATCCCTTTACACTAACCTTCTGTGGATAAGGTTGATAAAGGGAGATTGGATGAGATTCGCTTCAATTATATATAATCTTGAACCATCTTCATCACCATATTTTACTTCTTCTATGGTAAATCATTAGGAAGAAAGTTAGACAACAATTATACTGAATCTTTGCGTAGATTACAGGAAATTGAAAACAAAGTTACAAAATTCGATGCGGAAAATACGTTACGCTGCACCTCTTTTAGACTCTTACTTATTGGAGAGGTTATCTCATGCCACATTCTTTTCGAAATTTGACCTTTCAAAGGGCTATTGGCTAGACAAGTGCCACTAACTCGATGAGCTAAAGCAAAGCCATTCACCGCTTTGCGTTTCTCGACGCCCACGGGGTCTTTTTCAATGTGAATTTTATGCCATTTTGGGTGACTAATGAATTGGCGCCAGCTACCTTTGTACGCATGATGCGCCGCATATTGTCTCATCGTCCCGATGTCATTACTTATATAGATGACATCTGTCTTTTCAGTGACTCTTGGGATGAACATATTCATGGATTAAATGCTTTACTTACTCAACCTTACGGAAATTATAACATTAACAGCAAAACCTTCAAAGGCTTTTGTCGGTTTTCATGACATCTCATTTCTGGGTCACCGCATAGGTCATGGTTTCATGTATACAGAAGACAGTAACGTCTCTAAAATTTTAAACATCTCAGCACCTAAGGACATAAAAACAAGTTAGGTCCTATTTTTAGGACTAATAACAGATCTATTCAAAATTCCATCCCTCAGGTTGTCTACTATAACAGCCATCTTTTTCGGTCTCTACTGAAAAAAGGCACATTCTAATGTAATAAAGTGTCGGCAGGATCACCAACACGGCTTTTAGACTATGTAAAAAACGATTTTTTTACAAAAGAAAACCTTTTATGGAGGTTGCCTACAAAACAAATCCTCACTTTTCATTCTTCGCCGTGATGCATCTTCTTACGCTATTTGCTGCAGTTTTGATGCCAGGAATAGTAACGGCACCTTATTTCCGAGTGATGTTTACGTGTCCCAGAAAAAATTACGGATAGCTGATACACTCAAATACTACGTTCTAGAATAAGGAGCTACTGGCATTGGATGTGGGCAATCACAAAACTGGAACGTAACCTTCCTTTGGACTCTCACACCATTGTGGTGGTATCTGAATCAAAAAAGCTCTTACCTGCACTGAACGTCGAAAAACGTAAAAGGCATTCGAAGTCAGCGCGTTTACGCTATAGCGCTTCAAACCATTTCAATTTATGAAATTTACGAGCTATTCCTGGTGAGTGAAGAATGTGTTTCGCAGACATGTTTGTCGAGATGCCCAACGAACGTGTCGGAAACTATAACCACTTCCAGAATTGTTGAAACATTCCTCTCCCGATAAAACATGAATAACTGTGTACATTTTCATTGATGATTATACATCTATAAAGACTGATCATATAACTGAAAGCCTATTCTGTATAAATATATCTTTCAGGATATACTTTACTTATGGATTATAACATTACCTTCTTGTGTAAGTAACGTTTTATTAGAAACGGAACAGTGGTATTAGATTAACATTTTATTAGTACGGCAACATTGGTACTACAGTAACTTTTTATTAGTATGGAAAACATTGTTAAAAGCGACAAAATATACATTTTGTTATTCCTATGGAACATATTACACTACATATCGTGTTCGAGAATATATTTTATCGTGTATGGAACATTGAGAACATCGTCTCGTCGATTACTAACTAGTTGTAACTGAACATTGACAATGAGTTATATTGGAATTACTTAGAATATATTAGTAACTGGTTATTTGTTAGTAATTAAGATATTAATATAAATTACTATAATTCAATTTTAATCTGTTTTAATTACTTAAGGATCACACATATATCTAAACTTTCTTAGTTGTCACGTAATACCAGCATTCACGGGTCTTAGTTATGATATCTCACTGTTAGATCACTAGTCAACCGTACTAGTGTTAGAAAACATTAAGTGTGTTGATTCTTAAAGTGTTTAATTTTGCATTGCTTCATTTTTGCACATTGTATTTTCAATTTTTCTGTTTTATTGATTCTCTTGTCATTGATTATCATCAGTGTTGCTGTTCATTTTCATTTTGAAATCATATGTTTCAAATTTTTTTTAGAAAACTTAGTTGAATTTTATTATCATTTTTTAAAATGGTTTTTTCATTTTCATTGTCAACTTCTTTTACTTCGAATATTACCACATCGTTCCAAAGTAGGTCGATGGTGGATGTGTGCTTTAATGCATACTATCATTTAGTTATATTGATTTCGTTTAATATTCTTTTCTTAATATGGTATAATTTTATGCATTTCATATATATTGTTGTAGTTTTGACTCACCTCTCTCGGGTACTAAGTTCAAAAAAAAATTAATAGAATTAATTTTTTTAAGGGGAGGTAATAAGGGAGCTGTTACGTACATTTATTACCTAAGGGGGTAGTCTTCGGTCCTGCCAAATGTACGCATCAGTCCCAATATAGTTATATTATTTGTGCGGTCGAATGATTCGCGCACTGACGTGCACAAAGCAGTGTGAGTTGCTTTGGGACGCACGGGTAACCTAGTTGAGTAGATTATGACGTCATGTTTTGTATGGGGCAGTACGGACCATTGTGATGTCCGTGGGATTTTTCGTGTGTTGTGGCAAGTATGGTGGAAGCCATCCTTATTGCGATATTGTCTTCAGGTCGAAGCCAATATGGAAAGTATTATGTAAGTTGTCGCCCCTCATATTTGTATGATTTAGTGAGTGAAAAAACGTGTAGTTTAAGGCTGGCTCCTTGTATCAGTCTAGCGGGGATCCATCTTGTAATGCTATCTCCTAGAATGGACCTACCGGAGTTGATAGCCTCTGGGATCGATCGTAGAAGGAGGATTCCTACGACGGAAAGAAGTTAATTTGATTGCAGTATTTCATATGTGTAAACGCCTTTATTGTAATGCCAAAAGGTCGTGGCATGATTTTTTGAGAGGTTAGTTAAAACCTAAAGATACTAACTCAGATACCTCTTCATATATGTACCAGTGAATATATATTTGAGTATACGTTATATGGAACTATGTCTTGGATAGAAACAGTCTCTTATTGGACGAATGCGGGAGTTCGTGGTATGGGAGTACATGCTTAGTTGGATGACCTCAAGCAAGGTCAACGGACATTTATCTAGCTTGAACATTACTGGATCCGTATTAATTGAATGTAAGGAAACATGTTTGAAAGGATCCCACCACAGTACCAAACCATCATCATTCACCAGGGAGTATTCTTGTCATGCATTTTTATGTGATTGTCCTAGTCAAGAACAGTGTATCGTAGCGTTGAAACTTATGTCGTCAATAAACCATGTTAACTGTTCTACCAGCCTTCACAGTTTTACTTCACTTCACGGCAGGCTTTGATTAACATGCCTGAAGTTTACATCGTTGTGTGGTGTTGAACTTATTTGGACAGTTGTGTGGATTCGCGTTTTATTATCAGCACGATAGAAAACCATCTATGGAAACCCCAGAAGAAACGCTCTATCAGTAAATAAAGGCACTATCACTGCCTCGAAATGATTTTTCTAATCTTCCTAGGATGGGCTGGTAGTGTTTAGTATACTTTTTATCCTGTAGGAGAGTCTTATCCTTCTCCTTATCGATTTCCAGAATGGTACTGAGGCTGAGATTTGAGAAACCTGTGCCACATGTATTTATTTTGTTCGCCCGTCATGTAGCTATTGCAATGACAACGTGAGCATTGCAATAAGATTGCACATTCTTTAATTCCCGTTCATCAGTTTCCTGTGGGGAACAATCCTTACTACCATGGATGTGTCCCAACATCAGATCTGCAATATGATTCTGAAGCATGCATACCTTAACTTGTCCTGAAAAGAAAGGTGTATTAACATGGACAAGAGCTGTGGGGTAAAAACTCAATAGTTCCCCCAAAAGTCATGCAACGGGACATATTCCCCCCCCCGTTGCACAGCTAGGATGTACTAGCGACTGTCGCACTCCAATGGTTGTGTACCCCGAGTCTCTCAATACAGAAACTACACAGCTGTTTACTATCCCTCTGTTAAAAATCAGACAGCCTGTTCCATCGTTGACTGCAAGACCTACCTCTGGTGTAATATGTCCGCAGTTAAGCACTGTTTCTTTCGCCTTCTGAAAAATAAGATTGCATCGTTGGCAACTATTTGCCACATTATAATTAATAGCAAAACATGCAGCAGAAGAACTCATTGTATTATCGTTAGGTGGAACCTGAACCTTAGGGGTGATATCATTTGTAACTGCTGCCCCGGTATTATGGTTATAATGTGAAGATCCACGAGAATGAGAACGATTACGAGAATAATTAGTTAGTTGAATTATTAATCTCGTTGACCGTCTATTATAATTGTTAATCTCGATGTCTCGAGTTATAATTATCGCTTATTCTTCCAATTGTTACCATTATTATAATTGGGTTCTTGTGCGTTTATTCACCGGTTAAATCAAATTGTGGATATTTATTACCCAAACCGATCACCGTACTCTTTCTTGACTGAAAAAGTGTCATTGTCCTCTCCCCCTTCCCCCGTTGCTTAGAATTTTTTTAAAAACACGCCTGCCGTTCGTAAGGTTGTTGATCCACGTAGCACATTCTGCCGTAGGGGAGTGAATAGTGTTTTTGATAGACTTCGATGTACTGGGTCCCAGCTTTAACTGAGGTGGGGGTGGCCTGTTCCCTTCCTTCGTCGCATGCCGTTGGCTTCTCTATAACTCAAACCCCCATCAGAGTCAGGTACCACTTTTACAGCTGGTTAGAACTGATGCGTGACACCCCCAAGTTCCCTTCCTCGCTGCCGTTGACCTTCTCTAAACTCAGGATCAATTGAGATCAGGTACCCATTTACAGTATGGTTATGGGAATATTGGAGTGTTAGAGGGACTTCACCTTACTAGGTCCCGAACATCGAGAGATGGGGTTCTAACCTACCTAGCTAACATTAAATGGGTTACTTAACTTATGAACGTTAGGGAGGAAAAGAAATTAGCGAGGAAGGGAAAAAACTGGTCCTCCCCACCTCTCGATGCTGGACCTTTTAGTATGGGACATCAAGACGCAGCAATTTTTTTTCTAGAGACCGCAGTCAGCGAAACTCATAAGTTTGCTACTGCCTGCGTCAGGACCAGCCGAACCACAGAGCCTGGGGTCAAGGACCGCACTCCACCTCCCTCCCACCCCCGTGGTCTGGTACTGGGAAACAGTCTGGCAGCTGTGCAGGCTGGGGCTGAGCGAGTGTGGATCGAAATGGAAGGCGAACCCGGTCCTAAAAAAGCCGTGCAGAAGGTAAGTCGGATGTGTTCGACCGAAAGGTATAGCAGAATATCACAGCTACGTTGTGTAAACAGACACAAACGCAAAACCACCGACCTTTTCAAGGGCGAACGACGATACTGAAGAAGGAAGAAGAAAGATGAGGATCCTAGTATGGTTGAAGTCTCTAACAACATATCCATAAACCAGCTGATAGCCTAATAAAGATGGGTTACCTGACTCTGATTCCTGAGTTAGAGACCCCAGGGCAACGGCACGAGGAAGGGAAACATGTGTCACGCAAGGTCAAACCAGCTGTAAAAATGGTGGATATTATGCCTGGACCTCTGATCTTGAGTTATAGAAGGCCATCGGCAGCGATTACCCTTTGTTTTCCTTGTGTACCGTTTAACCCTTGTAGAACAACTGATTCCCCATTTCGTTCATATTGGTTTATAAAACTTTTTTTTTTTAATCTCTCGGGGGGGGGGAGGGTCCTTGCCAGGGACGGAATCTGTTCGTAAAGTCGTGTCAACTATGAAATGCAAGAGAAACCCCGGTGCTTTTTTTTTTTTTTAAGCTCTGCCTCCCAAATCACAAAACCTGTGAAATCATATCATTTTTTACAGTCAAGTAAAATGTACGGTTCTCCAGTTTTGGTTAATAAATTTCCAGGGAATTTGATTGCCAAAGCCGGTGAATAAACGCACAAGAACCTTATATTTGATATATGGACCGATTATAACTTGAGTTAAGTGGATTACTGTTGTATCCTTGATGAGGTGAATAATTTTCTGGTTTTGTTGTCTTCCTCTATTAAAGTTATTGTTAAAGTTTATTCTGTGCCCTTATCAAAATTAATGTCATAGTTTCCTTTGTAAAACCTACCTCTGTCCCATACTGTGTCTGTCCCTAGGTTTGTTTATGATTATGATATGCCCCCTTAATATTGGAGGCTTACAGGAAGTGGTTTCTCTTATCAAACGAGCCAGTAAACCCAAATTAGGCATACGGATGCCCTCCTGTTCCCAGTTACCCCCATTTAAAGAAATTTTTCTCTAACCATTCAATAGATTCTGGATTTTTCTTTCTTGTAGATAAGCAAAGAATGGTGGGCTGACAGAAACCGATTTTCCAATACTTTAGCATCCTCAATAATATTATATCAAAACTTAATCATTTGTCGTAAGATTTGTTGGACACCTGCCACCAGTTCAACCACATCTGGTTAAAAGTGTTGCGTATGGTTAGCAATAAAAATCTTGTGAAATCTTTATTGTTATTCTGGCAACCCAAAAAAAAACTTTTGAAACGTAATTCTGACATGCCTCTTCGTTCCAAGTGGAAAGACCGTAATACCAACAAACGTCTTAACCACCACCTCATAATCTGTGGCTAATTGTTGGATTCAATGTTTTGTGCTGCACCTTGCAGGTTCGCAACATCCAGAAATTACCTTAAGTTTAAGTGAAACCCATGGCAGTTTTGGTCAAGGTTATTTGAACCTTACATATATCCTCAAAGCGCGCCACCAGCCACGATGACCAAGGTTAGTCCACGTGTAATTTGACCCATGTTGGTTACTTTAACGTGTAACCAATTGCCCTTTAAGTCGGTTGGATGAATGGATCCCCAGATTGAGCATTATACATTTTGGCTTGCTTGCAAGCACTCTGCGACCACCAAACCAACCAAAGACAAAAGTTTTGCTGTTTCCAATACTAAGCCGTTGCAATTCCATTTTCTTGCTGTAGTATGATTTCTTGTCGTTTCAATATATTCTCTTCCTCAACTTCAGTAGGATTTCATGTCCCTGCCACCTTAACTTTCTTCTTCTTGTCTTAACATTCTGCTTTTCTTTTCCGCATGTTTTCTTTCAAGTTCTTCCATCTCTGCTTTATCAATAGCTTTCCATTTCAGCCCAATCCTTTCTGTCACAAGTTCTTCCCATTCTCTGCCCTTCCATATCTTGGCCAGTTGTGGGTTGTTAAGCAAATTCAAGGAGTGCCTCCTCCCTTTTTATTACAATCTTTATCCAATTTTAATGGAAATGGTCCAAGGTAAAAGCATTCTTGGAGTTTATATCTATTTAAATGTATTCAATTTCTTAATTGTATTAGTAAAGCATCAAACCAATATAAATCTATGTCGGATAATATTATAAATTACTTCAAAGAATGGAATAATTAATACCAAGGAAAAAAATTGTCCAAAATTCCCCCCCCATTGTTATGTATAAAGTTTCCACAATTCTATAATCCACCATTTTTGCCCCCCCCCCCCCACCCCCATTATATATTTATAACTCCTGGATATCTTCATAAAAGTTATGATAGTTAGTTATATAAGCTGCTGAAAATTAGATCAAGCGCTCCCCCTCCATAAAATATTTAATAAAATATGTTTATTTATCCCCAAATAATTAGTCTTAATTGTCACACTAAGTTCAACAATTCTAGTACCCTGAGGGGAAGTGTTCTTAATTTTTATATTATAAATATGTATTAATATGTTATAATGTTTTTACATAATTAATAATTATTATACCCCCCTGCCATAATCCACTGAGGGCATATAAAAGTTGGCATTGCCCATTTCTAGGACCACTACTTGCAAATATGTGCGAAGTCCCTTAATTCCCATCAAAAGCTGATGACCCCCAAATTTAATCATATTCATCTACCACTATTGATCTAATTGAAGAAATTTACTCAGCAATTAATTTTTAAATTATTAAAACCCCCCATTGAAATGAAGAAAAACCAATACAATGGGGTTAACCAAGGTAACCAAGGGACATTTTTCACAATAAAAACAACCCATTAATAACTAAGTGGTATAAAACGGAAGTGAGAGATTAAGAATGAACTGGATCATAGAAAGTTAAGCAATGGTGTAATGTAACAAATAGTGACGTTCACAGGACTCATTTGACGTTAATACAATACCATTTAATTAAAATTAAAAGATAGCTAGATCAGAATAAACAAGATAGATTACGAACATAAGACTGTAAATGAATAAAAATAAGGAACCAATTACACCAGAAAAAGCACCAGTTTGATAACATGACTATACACCTAACATGCAAAGTGAATTAATGCAAATTCCGAACGAACCCGATCACCGATAATTGATAATTTCGACGCTTTCTTCGCGAGGGTGCTATTAATTTTAATTTCACAGCCTTAGGACATTCAGAATGAAATATCGGCATCCTGAGGAGCCATTTTATTCATTCCCGAAACCGCCGCCCAAACATACCCGCTACATGAAAAGGACAGGAAACAATATTTAACATGGAATACAACGAAAAAAGAACATGCATTATTTGGACAAACAGGACGAAATATTTTAACCTTTAAAAAATTAGTGACTTATCTTGTTTTGGCGGTATAATATCGTACATTATATGCTTCGTGCCGACAGACTCGAGTGCTTGTTTGTATCATTGAGAAAGTCAGCAATAGGTTTCATTTGATGTTTGAAAAGCTGCAAAATAAATTGTTTGAAGGACATTGTCAGCTGCTGCTTTTTACCAACCGTTTCATACTGTCGTCAAGGGCATGACGTCACCGGTGTTTTTGCCAAATATAATGTCCATTTTCGGCTCGAAAGGAAAAAATGTCTTATTTTTTTGTGGTTCGTTCTTTTGAAAAAATTCAAAAAACCACTAATTGGCCACCAGTTATTGTGACGGGTCGGTGGTGGTGGTGTGGTTGGTGTTGCGTTTCCTTGGTTATGGTATTATTTTTTTGAATAGTAAAGTCACTCTTTAGACGTATTAATGTTGGTTATAAAAATGGTTAGCTCTGGGCATCAGAACATTCCCTTCGACGTTCTGATTTGCATAGTATATAGTGGATTTGATTTCCCTTGTGGGATGGGAGTTATCGTGCTGACAAAGGTAAACACAACAGCTGTAGAAACCGAACCCGAAACGTAAATTATAAAGGATCAAGCCTTCTGCTTTGAGTCCACATGTATTGAGGATTCATACAAAAATCGATAATCGACATTTCACAAAGGTTTCATGTACAATTCAGGCGTAACAATTGAATTCCCAAATAATATATATCAGTAAGTTTCCGTCCATGTATCAAAACATATGTTCAGATTCTGAACATCGTGGCTATATACGTGCGCTGTTGTAGTCAACAGCCTAGAAAGAAATGTAGCACATGAGTTCCTTCCCCTAGTGTGCCGATGGTCACGACAATTTGGGCTTACACCATATTCCCAATATGCCTCAATGGGCGTGTAAGGGGATCTTTTCCTCCTTCTCTTACTGAAATATAGAAGTTAAAAGAAATCAAGTCAAACACAAAAATAAGAATCTTGAACTCAAAATGCCGTGCTGAAGTCGGATGTGTCGGCCGCAAGGCGCAAATATCGCAGCTTCACTGTAAACGGACACAACGCTACCAACGTCCTTTTCAGGACGAACGAGGAAGAAGAAGAAGAAATGTCAAGACAGTCTTATTGAGTGGCTCTGAAACTATGGAGACAAGCAAAAACAAGAACCAAGAAGTTAGACTGTCGTAAATGGGTGCATGCGCAGGCAAGAAGGTTTGGAGTGGTATGATACGATTAGAATTGTCGAGCATAAGGAACAAAACTAGAGAAACACCAGTAGAACAGGAGAGGAGACAAGGGCACTGGAGTTGGAAATCAGCTGATAGCGTATCAAGGCAGTCCTTGTTCTGAAAACCCCAGGGTAAGAGAAATATAGGAAACCTAAATACACCCGAAGAAATGACTTGGAAATAGATGAGAAAGGGATGAAGAAGAAATAGAAACACCTTGACCAGATGGTACATGGCAAGAAGGCTTGGTGTAAATTTCTTGAAGGCCTATGCTCTTCAGCAGGGTTTCTCAACCGGGGTTCCATGGAACCCTAGGGTTCCGCGAGAGGTCACTGGGTTCCTCCATGGATGAAAAGGTTGAAAAAGGCTGCTTTACTGGGTATTAAGGGTTATCAATGAATGAGATCCATCGTGGTGTATTTTTTTTATTGCAATACAGTAAACTGTTTTAGTGCGATGATGAACGCATATTACTAGTGTGGTGCCTAAATTTTGGAGAAAATCACAACCTCCTACGAAAGTTTCTTGTGCTTGAGCTGCATATAAAATTCCTGAATCACGGAGATCAACAAAAATAACAGTTACAGACTTTCATAAATGGATGCTTGCGTAGAATAACGTAGAATTAAAGGATTAAAGTGATATGACTAGATCCCTAATGTGGATCTGATTACAAGAACCAGATAAGTGCCAATGGAACAGGAGATGAGAAGAAGACTCTAGCAATTGGTAGGACGCATATTGAGGAAAGCTGCTTTTAGCACTACAAGGCAGCCTTAGTTCTGAAATCCACATTGTGACGGATAATTTTGAGGAGAGTGAAAAAAAATTATGAACGAATAAAAGATAATATCTAGATGATAGTCTTTCTGACATATACGTCTCTCCTCGGGAATTAGTCCACTAGAAACCTTACTTAAAAGAGAATTCTGGTTAAACTAAACAGGACATTTTCTAGACGATAAATTCTTTCTCAGAAATCCTACAAAGGACTATGTAAGGTACATAAAGTTGAGAGAGAGATTTGATGGTGGATCTCAATTTATATCTGGCTTCCTGCTTGTTTACCGCAGTGATTTCCAACCTATGGGCTGTTAGCTTCACCAATGGTGAAGTTTGGGGCTATGGTCATCAAAAGATGGAGAACCACTGGTCTACATTGTGCCTATAACCTGATGGAGTGATAATCAGAAAGCAGAGGACTTATGGTCATGTATACAACACATGAGAACATGACATGGATCGGTCAGGGGGAAATCAGGGTATCAGGCATTAAAATACGACATATGATAACCCATAGCCAAGAAAACCATGTAGACAGGAAATATGTTCAGTAGTCTCACATGATTACCCACCCTCCCGGAACATAAATAAACTGGGCTCATGAAGATGACCACGTACATTATAGACCTTTAACACCCGCATGGCTAGTCGAAATAATATGCTGTAGAGAAACATTATGGGGGGTGGATTGATTCACGTTTAGTCTAAATGAGTATAACAATATTAGCACATCACTTATACGCTCCAAGACTCTGAAACCAAAGATTGCTGTTTTGTAAAAAATGGACTGTTATCCCTCTGTGAAATGCCTTGACCTGGACTAACTAGTTGATGGTTTTCGTGGGTGGGTGGCCGACCGCGGACTTGGCTGATTTGCAGCTTCGATAATGGGGTGTGGTTTGCAAATATCAACTATCAAAGTTTTATGGAGGGTTTAAATTCTGCCTACTTCATATGAGAGGGGTGGGGGATCTGACCACTTGATGCCAGCCATGTTTACCATTCCACACACCACAAACAATGGTACGAGCTTTGCATTTTGCGTGATAAAAACCAAGCGTGGTGGTATTTTCTAAATTATCTGCCTTCGGGGGTAGGCGTCTTGTGAGGCCAGCAAGTCACATGGACAATACGCTGTGAGCCGCAACCTGTTTGCTCAGAAAATGGGTATAATTGGGGTCATTTCCCGGGAAATTCGTGTTACCAGGTAGGACATGCGGTTAGAGATAGTGTCGGCGGAGCGACAGTCCTGAAAGGAACGGGTTTAACGCCAGCTAACCACAGTGGAGCCAACGAGAGAGGGTATAATGATACTTTCGGAAGTAATGATGAAGAAATTAGAGTTTTTAAGACGAAGTGGTCAGTGGCATATATCTAGAGGAAAAGAGAGAGAATGAGTGAACTGGTATGAGAAAAGGCAAGTAAACAGAAAAGACAGAGAAAAAGGGCGCAAAATCTACCAACCTTAATTACCTATCTATGCCGGCGCGGAACCACCCGTGTTGACATGGGGAGAAGTACACCGGGGATTGTGCCGAAAAGCACAAGGGTGAGACTGCGCTGGCGGACATACATATGACACGAGATACCAGAAAGAACAATAGACAGGTACAAACTAAGTGAATGTCCCTGACTTTCATCTATGAAAGTTGGCTGTGAGTAGAATAAACGGATTGAAACTGATGATGGCAACAAGATAACAAATGTACCCCCAGGAAGACAAGACTCATGACAACTGACAATGTAACAAGAGAAAGGAGCAGCCGCCCACAAGCACATGGTTAGTGGCCGACACCCCTAGAATGCAAAACTTATATGAAAGATCACTTACCAGTATTACGTCCTATGTCTAGGAAAGACCCTCGAGTACGGTAGAATAAATGGTTAAGCCCGGCTAAACATCTGGAGTAGAGAATGCTGGATACAAAACATTTGAAATATAATGACAGAGGGCAATTGAAAAGAATATCTCAGCGCGATGGTCCTGGAAATGGAGGGTGAGGAAACAAATCCTATAATCCTTGGTACCTTTAGAGGAGGCATATACTGTTAGAAGAATTTGAATCACCTAAACATAACCGCATACTTTTCACGCCGACATTCTATTAACAATTCAACAATTGATCTAATAGTGAAACGTCTCGGAAAGATTCCTGGGTTGGGCATGTAAACTCGTCATGGGAACTCCCTTTCGAAAAACGATCCTCCAGGGAACAGTCGAAGGTACCGGAGGAAGAGGAAAGGCAAAAGAAATATCTGGGCTGATAACATCAAAGAATGGGCAGGGACACGGTTTCTCCACACTCGTAACAGCATTGCTGAGAATAGAGGGGGGCAGTGGAGGACCTGTCTGCTGATGCTTCACCATGGCACCCATACGGACCCATGGACGGGGTTATGGGTTGAGTGATGATGATGATTTGATCTAAGGAAAAGGATGGCCGTTAAACGATAGGGTTCATTCTTCATTGGACATGGACAGCTTGAGGAGGTCACAAGACAAAGCTCGAGCACTGATATATCCCCCCCGACATAAATATCGCACCCAACCTAATGGGGATCTCGCGATTACGGGGTTATGTGATTTAATCCCGTGGATAGTAAATTAAGCAGTCTCCTGAGTTTCCGACATGCCCAGAGAGAGAGGGAGAGAGAGAGAGACCCCCCCCCCCCTCCAGAGACGCCCGAAGAGGGCGCCCGGCGCCCCCTCAGGGTATGAAGGACGTAGTGTGGACCCAAGACGTTAATCGTAGCCAAATTTATTCACATTCCTTCATCCTACCCCCATCCACCCCTTCTCCCCTCCCCCCACTTCCTTCTTCTTACTCAGGTCGAATGTCTGAGTGTTTTTTGTTCTTCGGTGAAGAAGAATGTTTATTTCGTTTTCAAAGTCTGGACCGCGGTGTTAATACACAATATGATTCAGGGACCACAAGGTCATATATATTTTTTGGATCATGCGATCTAATATCAACCGATGGACCATGTGTCCCTGTAGAGTGGGCGTCCGGTCCGCTGGGCCCAAATCCCAATTAACAACAATGAACGGTGTAATGCTGGCAGCAAAACCACCCCCACAAACCACAGTTTTACTAACCAGAGTGGTAAGTTTTCAACAGCAGCAGTAGGGTCTCTGCTCCCACCCCCCCCTTCCCTCGAAAACCCCCCCACACCAGTAGACAAGAGTAGAGAAGCTCCTACTTTACCGGGCCCACGCCCATTTTTTATTATGGTAGTTGGTCTGCAGGTCGGGCAGGTCCCTAAGGTTTTCTGGTTAGTATCGAACTTCAGAACTGTGTGACATGGAAGTTATAAGATTAATCTGCAAGGAGAACGGGAGGGTAGGAGATTTGTGACAAATTACATAAACCTAAACGCAAATGTCCGATATCTTATGAGCATACTAAGTAGTGAAGAGGTATAGACAAGAAGAATAAAGGAGGGGGAGGGTGAGCACGGAAACCGCATACAACGACGGACAGTGACCCCACACTCACTTGCTATACGTCCCCGCTGGAACTCGAAACAGAATGCGGCGTCCGGCGAACCGAGGCCACCGCCACGGGCTAGACCAAATAGTGAATCGTGAAATTAAACACAGCCAACTTAGCAGCCCCAAAACACAAATGGTACTCAATTTTATCCGTTGTCATATATTTTTATATATAGAAACTGTAACCGCAATTAAAAAACCAAAATAGATAGACCATATATTTTATATGGAATAATGGTAAGGACTAAAACGAGCTGGACAAAACAGAAAGACCCCAGGCGACCGCTTACTTACAGGTTTTTAGGCCAATTCGGGGGCAGAACCTTCCCTTCCCCTGGGTAAAACCCTACATAAAACAATACAGGAGAAATTTAAACTTTAACAATACTGTCATAATCCGTCGCGTTCGACGATAGGTCCGACGGGGGCGAAAAAAACAGAACCCCCCATCCAGGCGTTGTCACCCGTGCGAACCGTCCCCCTTGGTTCATTCACACCACCCAATTCCCTCCCCCTCCCTTCCAACTTTCCACCCACGCCGGGGGCGCCTGCCAGGCCCAGCCTTAGGAGAAAAAGAATTATTAGTAGGGGTACACGTCACAGGGGTCTCCTTCGCGTGGACCGGCCACAGCAGACTACATAGTTCAAAAACACCAACAGCACACCATCAACACCGGACAGAACAGACTATCATGGCTCAACAATATGTTCCCTCTTTTTCCCTCTTTCAGTCCGACCTTTTACAATATCACAGATGATCGTGTTAATCTGCACTTCGTAATTGCCAGTCAAATATCCCTATTGCCCTCTTGGCACTAAATTCTTTTTTTTTTTTATCTCCACCAATAAATAAAATAATTTTGCTGTTTATTCAACTGTCATTTTTTTTTTTTCACATTTCATCTATCCTCCATCGTTTTTATTCCTATCTTGATTAACTTGACTTCAGCTCAACTCCCCAAGCCGTTCCTCCACTTGCCTCCCAATCCATGACACTCTCGTATTTCAGCCACGTCTAAATCTCTTTATTGAATATTATATTCAGTTGATACTTCCCACATGATAGAGCAGTATGCTTATTGAGTGAGAGTGTTAGCCAGGGTAGGTATTGCCAAGTGCTAGCCCCCCTGTAGGGCTGGGCTATAGTTTGTCGTTAACTTGTCCGAGATGGTTTCATGATAACTAAAAAAACAAATTATTTGGTTTGCTAAGGGGAAAGTTCCATTTCATTCCTGTTTTCTGTGCGTCTTTCTGAATAAATAGTTTGTTTTTTTTTTTTTTTTGGTTTTTTTTTTTGGTCGTTTATAGTCTGCGATGTTTCAAAATTATATAAAGCGTAGGGCACAATATATAAGGTCGTATATACGGTGCGATAACGGGCTTTCATTCTCGTTGCCTTTATCTTCCCTAAATCAAAACAGCAGAGTGAAGTTACCCTTTTATAACTGGGTAGACTGCAGCGTGCTGCTACCAGGGTTCGAAAACCCAGAAAACTTTGTTTAAGCATGGCGAAAAAATACATCGTAAAATTCAGGAAGTTGCCGGATACAGTAGCTTTGTACCAAAATCTTGGAGAGACAGGGAAAAGGGATGTTTGGACACCGTGTTAGAAAACCACCCGACCAGCTACCATGTCAAGCTTGACGAGCAGATGATCTGACTACAAGTCAATGAACACCCTAGAGAGACGATGGAGAGATGCGGAAGTGGCAGCTTCCCCAATGATGTGTTGGCTGGTTGGGGCATTTCTCTTTATATAAATAATTATCTTATCCTTCCTCCTTGACGTTGTTCTGAATTACATTTTTTCCCACTAACGTGTTGCTATCGTTTTCCGTGCGCGTTTTCGGGCGGGTGGAAATCTAAATTTGCGCAAGTGTTTTTAAACAATGCGTATTTTGTTCCCACGCGTTAATAATGGCGGATGTTTATATTCTGGACACACATTTACTAGCTTCCCCCCTACACATGATTTTTATATCCCTTTTTTTTTTTTTTTCTTGAATTTTCCCCCTTTTTTATTTTACATTTCCCCTCCCCCCGCCCTCCCGTTTTCCCCATTTTTAACCAAACACCCATACATTACGTGAACATGAATACATCTTATTTTTTAACTGTTGATAATGAAGGCAGTTCGATGCATTTGCAGTAACTCGCCAATTTGGTCGCTCAAGTCGATACTCCTTTTCAGTTATGATTCAGAGGACGTGGTAACAGTAAATTTTAATTTATTCATTTGAAATTATTTATATTCGCGTTTTTTTTTAAATGAGTACCAAGACAAGATTTTAAAAAAAAGATACCCCGTACATTTATGAAAACATTCTTTGATAATACCACTTGTTTATTAGTGAAACGTCAGTCCACTTTTTTTTATTTTTTTTTTAGATCACTTCTCCTCATAAAATTTTTGACATCGTTGCTCCATAGTTGCATCCATATGAATGACCACAGGAAAACTGTAGGAAAAATAAGTGGCCGTCATGACGACTTTGCAGCAGAAAATTCAAAGACAATTATTTCACGCCAAGTGTTTGGCTGGTGACTTATATAGTCTATAAATAAGTTTATAGTGCGTCCATGCGTGCTCTAAAGCACATAAATGAATTACGGTTTAGAAGGTTGTAATATCATTACCTACTCTACAAAAAACAGTACAAGTTATTTTGTCGTCAGTAATGAACTAGCAAGACCAAAAATGTTTAATTGTTATATTGTTGGACAGATTAACAAATTACTAGATTTACTTATTTTTACTTAAGTCGTTCTTCTTCTACCATGAGGTGTAGAGATTTGGAAGAGAGGAGCGCCACACTACTCTATCTGACTGTCTTCTCGCTGGCATGGTTCCAGTCTAGTCCTCGGATCCCGGTCCTTCAGAGATTGATCTAATAGATGTCATCCCGGCGGACTCTGGGTCGTCCTGGAGGTCTGGAGTCCCTTGCTCTTAGTTTCCCATACTTGTTCGTGGTAGCCGATCTTTTGACAAATTACAGTTTGCTAAATCTTTATAATAAGTCGAAGTTAATTATCCATTATTCATGTTACTTTTCGTTTCCAAACGTTTGGCAGCAGGCGACATGTTGAAAAGATTTGCCCAGCCTGTTCTTCAGTCTTGCTAAAGATACTGCAGTGTTGCAGTCTACAGTGGATTTTATTAGTTCGTAATCTATCGATGGCCTTGACAGAGAAGCCGCTTACATTATTCATGAAGGTTAGTTTTTCACGCGTTTCAGTGAAGAGAAACGCCTTTACAGATTTTAGATGTTTATCATGTGCTTGTACTGATAATTATTTCAAGGACTTTGTTTCGCTTCGCTGAAATCTGGTAGTTACTTCACCTAAGTTCCAATTAGAATATAATACTCGTTCAAAAGTCAAGGGCCAATTTGAAAAAACCTTGGTTGAAACCATAAAAAACAAATCTGATATAAACGTTAATTGGTATCAGTCCAAATCGGGCCATTTATTGAATACCCAAATTATTGACATGTCACGTGATGAAATGGAAAACAAACATTCAAACGCAATGGAAGCTGTGATGTGTGTCTCCACACCTTTTTAAAATGTCACAACATTAGATATTGGACAAAATAGACATTTCAAAAATCGGGTAAGACCACCGTTTTGCAGCCAAGGCATTTCAGGAACAGCGATAGTCGCATCGAGTCCACAAAGGGTCGAAGAGTATCCTGAGGAAACAGCATGGCCATTCCTGAAGCAAAAATGCTGTCAGCTGTGGCAAAACAATCCATTGGCAAGGGTTGTTTTGTTGTCAATCTTCGAACAAAGGACAATCCCAAGAGGTGCTTCAATTCGGAGAAAGGTAGAGGTTGAATGAGATGGCCCCAGGGCCATCCTGATAATCTCATGCTTGCTGAATACACTACATTCACCCACAAGAGCTTGATGGGTTCGAGCGTTCTCATCTTGGAGGATACCATTACCACCTATGGCCTCCCAGAGCAGGACTGAGACAAATGGTCTCAAGATTTCGTTTATGGTATCTTGGGCCGGTCAAGTTGCCTTGGATGATGTAGAGTGGGGTCCTGCCGTGTCTGTAGAAGCCTCCCCAGACCATGACAGAACCCATATTTCCAATAAACGATCCACCTCTCGAAATGTGTTCATCAGTAAATCGCTCTCCTGGTTGTCTCCAAACTCGAATCCTGCCATCATTCAATGACACAGTGATGCGAGATTCATCCAGTGAAGAGAACTTGACTCCATTGTTGCCTTGTCCATCGGATGTGCTCGCGACACCAAGCAACACGGGCTCTGCGATGAGCAGGAGTAACAGGAATTCTGACTGCAGGACGTCGAGCAGCCAGTCCAAATTCATGTAACGTCTGCGAATGGTGCTTTGACTGACATTAACGTTTACAGTTTGTCTCAGCTGACATCTTAGAGTGTAACAAGTCACTGTTCGATGTCGCAGGGCTGACAACAAGAGGCACCGGCCATCATGTCTATTGGTGCATCTAGGGCGACCTGGCCGGTGGCGATCCTCCACACTTCCTGTAGCCTGAAAATATCTCCAAAATTCTTTGGATAGTAGTGTTGCGATTTGACTATTAAAACTCTGTTGAGAGTGTTGGGGTTAACTGTTGCAAGTGTGTACAATAGGCCTGGTTATACTGTAGATGTGTAGATGGTTGCTTGATGATACCATGCCGTACATACCACACTCAGAAGTCATGAAGCATGTGAAAACGACTGTTGACGCTTCTAGACATTTATTACGAACAACAGTAACATACGCTGACATAAAACGATTCACTGTCATGTAAGAACATATAATCATGTAGATAGCAACAATTCATAATATTCAACATCATGGAGACTTTGCATGTAAAACCTTGGCTGCAAAAACAAATAAGCCGCGCTACTGGCGCGCTTCATATGACTACTGTTCTTGGTTCCTCATGACCAAGCAGGTCAGGTAGATCTAGGCTACCACATCAGGCCGTACGAATGGCGGACTGCTTCAAAAATATCTAGCTCAGTCTCTTCTGTATAATATAAAACTCCTCACCCGGAATGTAAGCCACCTTAGCAATAAACGTTCTGGGCTCCACATGAGCCGTACAAGCAGCGTGATTTTCAGCAATAAGTTCTGGGCTCCACATGAGCCGTACAAGCAGCGTGATCATCAAAATGGCCAATGTCAGTCTCTCCTATTGAATATCTCCGCATTAGAAGAAACCCAACTTAATGAAGAGACTTGACTCCTCTTGACCAGACAGGTCATGTAGCAGGTCTAACTCTACAAGGAATAAGCCGTATGGAACGACAAGGTTCCTTTCAAAGAAATGGCTAACATCAGTCTCCTTTACTCAGTATATCTCCGCATTAGGGAGAAAGCCATCTTAAATACTGTTCTTGGCAATAATATAAGATTTCAAAAAAGTCTCTTTACCTGTCTGCCATTTAGAAATAATACACAACACATATTCTTACACATCCATGGCTATACAATCACCAGCCAGAATAATCACAGGGGAAGCGAATTCAAATATCATTTATCACCTAACAAAGGCTCCATTCCCCAGGGAATTATAGACAGAGACGAGCGCTGACCTCTTGTCAGCTCGGGGTCGGAGACTTTTCCACGACTGCCCGGAAAGCCAGTCTTCAATTCCCCGCGCAAGTTTACTGCGCATGTGTAAGCCCAAAGTAGCTAGCCACGGAACAATCTAGACCTTTCCGTGAAATTAGAGCAAGACCGTCTCCTTATAAGGCCATCTGTATGAACGATATCCTAAAAAATTAGCCATACAGAATAATGGACATTGTTCAGACAAGGGAGATAACCGCTAAATCTCATCCTGAACTAAAAATATACAATTAATAGTTTTCCCTTCATGCAGTACACAAAAACAAAACACACAATACATATAATTCATATCTTAAAAAAACAGTTTACCGAACCACCCTCCTTGGGGAACAAAAAAAATGATAACAATCATTTTTTTCACAATTACAAACCTGACAATACACTGGGAAACCACGAAAGGAGGGGGGGACGGGGGGGGGGGTGGGGGGAAAAGCATACACATATCCTACCCCATTCCAAGTATACTCTAAATATAAAAGGACATAATCACAGAGGTATAAAAAAAGTAGCGAGAGACAAAAGCAGAGAAGGACGTTATGAGTAAAACAAAAAGAGCAAGATGAGATATGTAAAGAAGGTCATGAAAACCTGGAAAAAGACCAGGATTATGGACACCGTAATCAGAAACAATAAACACAAGCATGACATCCCAGTGAACCCTACCATAACACCATATCTATAACCGTGTACCCATTGATAAACCCTAATAAAACATAAAGGACCAAAACCAACAAAAATAGCGGGCACCACCTGATACTCCTATCCAACCAGGCCACCCCTATCCTACCGCGTATAAATGACGCGCACTCTTAGACAGTATTCAACACATTCATCGTCCCCAAAACCCCCATAAGGCCCAAATGACGCACAATGGAGCGTCGGGTGAGGACAAGAGAATTATCTCAATAATCTTGCTAGAGAAACTATGTTCTCACAATAGCACTATGAAGTGCTGGGAAAAAAAACCATAACATATTACTTCTCATATATCCCCCCCCAAAAAAATACAATATTGATCAAAAAATAGAGGTGTCATTCGATATCATCCCTTATACAGTAGAGTACATGACATGCAAACCCCACCACAGCCGTTCCAATCAATACTCACGGACAGATAAACCACTTATCAACCCACGCACCTATAGCCCTCATTCTTTTGTAAGGTGTCAAGACTTCTTTCTAGGTGGCATGGTTTTTGCAAGTGATGAAAACTACCCTAAGTCTGCACTGATTGTAAAACAAATTAAGACCGTGAAAAACTCTGTTCCCGAAAAGTCGCATTTGCACGTGGAATATCAATCAGTACGATTACTTTCACCTGTTTGGTTGTACGGAAGTTTGAAAAAAGAACAGAGTTTAAAAATGTGAATTTATGGTCAGCAAACCAAATTGCACGTGATCACATGGTTTTGCTCGGTGAGTTGTTTTTTATGCTTAAACGTAAATAGAGAACTGTCAGAGGAAGATATTGCACCCATTTTTACTAAAAAAAAACTTCCTTCATTTAATTAATCATTTCTATGCGCTTAATTTAAAAATGTATTGAAAATGCTAGGGTGGGGGCCCTTGAACTTTTGAGACGAGTAGTATAGATAACTTAGTTTGTTCTAGCAGACAGCCAAAAGTATACACATAAGGATACTCTGCGCTTGCGCGTTTTAAAAAAACTTATTTTACAGGCGTTGTGTACAACTAGATTTTAAAAACGTATACTTCAATTCAAACAAACTATTTCACAATCCTTGGGGATGGCTGTCAGTCATCTCCTCCGAGCTCAGAAAAAAGTTGTGAGGAGTATCAGCTAGCGAGGTTGAAGTGATGGAGGAGAGTGGAATTTAAGGGTAGGTTCAACGTAGGAATTTTATAAGTAGCGGGTTATCCTATATTTGTTACATTAACAGTATTAAAACAGTATTAAAAACATGAAAAAAAGGTTGTGGTTTTTTTTGAAATTCTGGTGGGGGAATTACCCCTACGATTCCCCTAGAATGAATCCACCTTTGATGAAAGTTATTAACAAAATCCTGAAGGTAAACATAGGTCTGACCCACGCCAAGGTAATATATCTTAATAGATAGGATATTTAGATAAGATCATTTTCTACTCCCCAAGGAGCAATAGGCCTTCAACAAACTTATACCATGGTCTCTCCAGTCACGTGCCATCAGCTCAAAGTCTGTCTCCAGTGCCTTTCGTCATTCTCTTTCATGTCTTGTCTTCAGTTGTCTTCTCCACGTGCTTGCTTGGTCTTCCTCTACTCTCTCCACCCTGGGGATTCCAGAACAAGGACTGCCTCATGATAATTCTGTTCAACAGGCTATTTTCCTCAAAGTGTGTTCGTAGGTCCATCCTCCAGTATCTTCTCCTCTCTGATTACGACGGCGGGAGGCCGTGTCTGATCGCACGACGAGTGGGACTGTTACAGTTCGCAGCCCAGGACACAGATAAGAGAGGAGGAAAGAATGTGACACACCAATGCTCAACCTGTACAATCTATGCATCTATGCAAGCATCCATTTTTTTTTTTTCCGTTAAGTCACTACCTTGAATTTCATTATCTTTATCGATATTACCCTCTTTCGTCTCTCATCATATTTATGAAACACAGACGATATCATAACGCCTCTATAATTGATTGATAAACAGAGTACAGGTATTAAATAAATGTTGTCGTACTCGTGTCCTCATTTCTCAACGTTACTTTCTGTTTACTCACTCTGCCTCCGCACGTTGCCACGCAAAAGGTACCAGCACGCGTGATTCACGGGGTGATCTTGCGTGAGCGACAGATGTTCTGCGTCGTCGCGTATTAATCCTGATGGGGTTTCACATATATGTCTGAATTTTTGTTAAATTTCAGTCAGTCAAGGATATGGCCTGGAATGTTACCAAGCGAAGCGATATGGGGGTGGGCGAGATATTTACAGTCGTTACTGTAATGTGTGTACTATAGCCCAGTCTTTCATTATTGCCCATTGCTATGATTCGTTATGTATTGTAAGTTCTTACTGCACCCAAGGAGAAGGAAATTCCCGCCCCTCCTTTTTTTTTTTCTAATGGGGTTAGAGAGGTAGAGGAGTGATTCGAAGACCAATTTTTTTTTTTAAATAAAAATGTTGCCTCGTTTTATAAAGGCGATGTCGTGGGAAAATTACTAATCCACATTATATAAATTAGAAAATAAATGTAAAGCCTAACGAAGTAATTCAATAGAAAGAAAGAAACAATGGTGAAAGAACAGTGGCTTTTCCAAATTCAGCGGTACACCTGCGTTGTAGAGCGAAATAATGGCCTGAACGGCAGAGAGATCCCCTTTTCCTACCTCATGTCTGCCTATCTGTAAACGGATTCCCCGTACGATTAGTAAAAGCCTACAGCATCATACACGCGTGTCGTTTCTAAAAATAAACTGGTACTGACAATTTCTGACCGACCTTGATAGGCTCACGCTTAATGACCTAGATATAATACTAGGCATTAATGTCATTATATACACTACGTTAACCTAAAAGACAGACGGGCTTTAGAAGGAGAGAGGTCCAGGAGAGAGATGACGGACCTGTACAGAGGAACGCCAATCCCACGCGAAAAAGGCATGAAGACCTGATTTTTTTTCATCGAATAAACAGTAAATAAAAAACACTAAAACGTTTACGAGGTTAGGTTTTGGAAAAACTGGTTTAATGATCTTATTGGGAAAGCCTGACATTTTACAGATTTGCATGTCTATGCTCCTGACATTTAGTCCTGACAGTACAGAAGACATCCAGTGGTAAAGGAAGTGAACCAAAGGTGGTAACCAAATACACGACTATCCTATAATAAATACATATTTTGAACGAAGCCAACTTAGCCCCATTAAACCTAAGTATCATTTTGTGCCTTAGGACTTGCTGACACCCCCCCCCCCCCCCCCCCCCCCCCCCCCCCCCCCCCAAGAATAATGTTATGTGTTACGCAAATAGTTGTAATTAAACATATTATAGCCAAAATTACTATAGTGGGGTTGTCTGACAGCACAAGATCATATTTGCTCATAAAATGGCAATGTTTGAAAAAAACATGCTTTAGGGGAAATGAGGCCAACAAGTTAGATACGATTTGATTGGCTGTAATAATATGTAAGGGCCAACATGAAAACCTTATTAGTTGAACTGCAAATAATACTATTTGGTTGTTAATGGCTACGTGTAGGATGGGTAACAATTTTTCAAAGCTCTTGTAAAACATCTGGTCTCATTGGTTAGAAACGTTCGATATAGTCAAATAGAAGCGTCAGTTCAGGGCCAGTTTTAAAAATAAAATTTTGTAAGAAGCAAGTATTAAGTGGGAGTGCAAGCTAAAATTTTTCTAATAAAAAGCCTGGGATAAGGCAGATCGGGGAAATTGTGCCAAAATTCATCGCCAGTAACGTTACTTGTGTATATTTTCCTTGAATTGTGGTAAGCTAGGCACATATTTTCCATATATATTATAGTATATTTTTATATATATATATGTTATATCATATATAATATATACTATATATATATATATATATTATATTATATTAATTATTTATATATATATATTTATATATAATTATATAATTAATAGGATATAGATGTATAATTATATGAAAATTGAATATGAATGATAAATTGGGTGTCTAGTATGTGTGTGGTTCACCAGTAGCATAACAGAGATGGCAAAGCCTAGATATTGCTCCACCATGTACAAAGCTTGTCAGAGAGGAAGTAATAACTGCATAGGCATATATGGGATTGCCACATCTAAGTAACATGACAACGTATATAGTATTGTATTCGAAGGAATTTAACGGTGGAATTGCAGAGTAACCAATACGTCGTTGTAAACCATTAGGGAGAGAGGAATTACTGGATGTATATTGTCACATGAGAAAGCTAGCAGTTGGCCTACAGCGCTGAACTCTGTGTTATGTAATGTCTGTACTTCAGTGTGGAAATATATTATATATTAGTTCTGAAGGAAGGAGGTACCAACCTTCTTATTTCAGGGAGCCGTCTAAGGTACTGAAGTTATTAGAGCAGCACCTGGTGTTCTGAGTTTTTGCTGGATCCAGAGGGCTGGCAGCAGAAATCCTTGTCCAACAAGATATCGACCAGTGGTGTTCATTTCAAAGATAAAAGCTGAGGAAGCAAAAGCGAGCAGAGGAGACAGTTTTTCCTGCCGCCGACTACATCGAAGTTAAGAAATTCGTGGTCAGCCTTCAGACGGCAGCTCACCCTTGTTTAACTACCCACCTTAAAATTGAACTGTAATACTAAAATAGTCAAGGGAGGGACAGTTATTGTTTTACAAAATAAAAAGAAACTTGTGATACCTTCAAGATTATTTCCACCAGTAACAAACACATGAAGTCTGTGATGACAAAACAACAACCTAGCTTCAAAAGCCAGTATTTGTCAGTATACCTCTCATATTACTACATCCCAGGAACAGACCCTACACACATATTGTAATAATATTATATGTCAGGGACAAAGATCCCTTTGTATAAATTTTTGTACATAAATATTGTATTTACATTTGAATTGTGATTCCCTGATTCACTCTGTAACTAGTTGGATCAGGATATGCTATGGCATCGAGAGAAACTTAATACGCGCGAAGGGAGGCTTTAAAAAGTTATCAACCGGCCACTAGATTTACTTAAGTAGTATTCATAGAGTGTTATATTGTATGGCTTTTCATGGGAGTGTTGTAAAGTGTTGATGGATTTACCTTAAGTGGTTCATCTGTCTGTTGATTGTTGTGAACTTACACTTCATTCACTATTCATAAACCCTAGACATAGGAAAACGTAGTCACCATCAAATATGGAATAAGTCTGATTGAGGTTAAAATGTAGTTGACTAGCAAAGTAATGGTAATCTGTAACACCAAGGACGTTATATAGATACAGGGGGGGGTACCTTCACAAGTGATCTCCAGTCAGTACAATTTAAGTCCCCTAAAATATTTATATAATCCCCATTACTTACACTCAAGCGGAAGGGACGTAAGTTTATTCCTACGGATTTGTTGAGCATGCTTTGATTGGTTTGCGACTTACCATCAGTTATATCAAGACCTTTTTGGCGGGGAGTAACCATGTTAAGGGTTTGTACATTCAATCAACAGAAGTTACGTGGAGATAGAGTAATATTGTGAACTATCGTATGAAAGGTCTGATTGAAGTGTAAAATGGATATTGACCTTTATGTAACAATTTCCTTTAAGGATTGGAAACTTTTTTCCCATATGGATGTTGCATGTTCAACGACTCCATTGGTTTGATCCTACAGGATGATGATATATGATATTTAGATCCGATCTATTTAAATCCGCTGGAACATGAAGTCAGTACATAATGGATCCATGTATGTTTGATGAAAAAAAAATGGGGAAGGGTTGATATGATCTTGTTTGTTTAGATATGTGATGAGGATTGTGTATCCTATAGATGACACTATATTCATGTTAAGTTATACTGATAAAGATTTGGTTATAATGGTGGTGGGTTTATTGGGATGGTTGGTGGTCTGGTGGTCATTTGGTCAACCAAAAAATGGTGTTTTTAACATTTGTGTTACGTCCACTTGATGATGATTGGATGATCTATTTGATTTGATGATGATGATCAAAATGAGTAGTAGCTTCCTAAGATATGTCAAACGATAAAACCAAAAAAATTTGTCATTCATTGAGATATTCACCTGTGGTTACGTGGGGGATTTACATATAAATTAAGTTATAGGGGACTATAGATAGTACTGACTGCAGATCAGACCATGTTGTCGAAGGATTATCGGTATCTAATAGGTGTAGTGTTTTACAGATAACCTTACTTGCTACCACATTATACCTCAGTCAGAATTATTCTGGAATATTGTGATGACTACGTTAAATGTCTAGGGTTATGTAAATGATGAAGTGTAAGTCAGACAGATAAACAATTTAATTTATTCCACTACACTTGACAACACTGTGACACTCACACACATTTAACACTCTATAAGACTATCTTAAATGAGTCACTGGTAAAGTTTCAAATATATATGTATTAATTACTTTCACTAATATATATCCTGATTCAACTACACAGTGAACCAGGAATCACCATCAAATGTAATCACAATTTATATGTACATAATTTATAAATATGAACCTTGTAGTGACATATGGTATTAGTATTATCCTATGTGTGTCAGTTGTGTAGTAGTACTATGAGGTAATACTGGTTTTGTTTTTCAAGCTATGTTGTTATTTGTCATCATGACTTCAAGTGTTTGTTTATCTTGGAAATAGTATGGGGAAACTTCACCGTTCCTATCAATTTAAACAATGTATTGACCCTCTATTTTACTATAATGTCAAGTTTTTAGGGGGCACATAATGTTGAGCTCCTCTGGCCACATAAGCTTAACTTTCGTGATGGTGGCAGGAAAAGACTCCTCTGCTCGATTGCTTCCCTGTGTTCTGGAAACACCTCACTGGTCGCTATCTGGACCCAGGAGTATGCTGTCAGCCTCTAGATTCAGCAAAGCTCAGACCAGGTGCTGCTCAATAACTAGGACCACAGTCCCTGAAACAAGAAGGTTGTACCTCCTATTTCAGAACTAATCTATAATCTATTTCCAGACTGAACACAATACATAACAAACACTGAGTTCAGAGCGGTAGGCCAACTGCCAGCTTCATCTGAAACAATTTACACCAGTATACTCCTCCCTAATGGTTACCACGCCTCTGCAATTCCAGCATTAGTTCTTTCTAGTCAATAAGATAGGTGTCAGTGTACTGTTTGGCAATTCCATGCAGTTTTACTTTTCTCCGACACCTTCTGTTCAGGTTGGAGCACTATATAGGCTTTGCCTCATGTTCGCTACTGAACCACACACATATATAGACATACATTATCAATTTACATTCAATTTTCATTAAAAAGATATTGAATATATCAAGCTTACCACAATTCATGGAAATAATACACAGTTACGTTGACTGGCAATGAATATAGCACAATTTCGATCTGCCGATGTCCCAGGCTTTTATTTAGAAAAATATGCACTGGCGCTCAACGCACTGGTTCTTTAGTAAGTTTATTTGAAAAATGTGGTACTGAACTGACGCTCCTAATTGCCTATATTGGCGGGTCTAACCAATCGAGCCATGTTTACACAAGCGTTTGAAAAAAAGTACCCTTCCTTCCGTCTCCCCTAACAACAAAAGATAGTATTTGTAGCCCGACTAATCGTGTTTAGCCTTACATTTACTTCTATCCAATCAAATAGGATTTTACATGGGGACCTATTTCCCGTACAATGGTGGTGTCAAAATCTGCCACTGAGCGATTCTGATTTTGGGGTTGTCTGACACCCTCACTATTTCTTTTGGCTATAATTTGTTAATTCCTAGACTATTTGCGTAACGTTTAACATATTCTTTGTCAGCAAGTCCTAAGGAACCCAACTATATAAATTTTATGGGGCTAAGGGGCTGCGTTCAAAATATGCATTTTCTTCTACCTCCCGTTCACTTCGATCGATGTGGTGTCTGGGTACTGTCATGCTTTCAAACGTAAACCAGTATAATGTCATGTTTCCTAATAAGCGTTTTTCAGGTTTTTAAAACCTAACTCTCGTATGGGTAGTGTTTTTTTTATCACTGTCGATTTGAAAAAAAAATTAGTGCTTGTGGCCTTACACGCGTGATGACTTTAATTGTATAGCGAGACGCGTGTTTAGTGTTGTATGCGTTCCTGCTTTCAGCCCTCCCTTCTCTCTATCCTAAGTTCATCTGTCTTTTCATCACGCCGTGTATAAAATGAAATTAATGGAAGTATTAATTTAGGTCATTAATCAGCCTGCGTATCTCAAGGTTTTTCTTAGAAATGCAGTACACGTTTTATTGTGTTGTGGAAACGCGTGTATGCTGCTATAGGCTTTTACTATCAACGTGGAACGTTATAATTTGCAGACGAATTAGAAAACAAGGGGGATTTCGAGTACAGTCATTGTGACAGCACTGTTCTTTACCATTCTTCTTTCCTTTTATTGAAGTTATTTGTTAGGCTTTACATTTACTTTTTAATTTATATATGTGGATTAGAATTTCACACGACAAATTCTCCCCACTTGAAACAGACGTTATATGTCAGTCTATAATTCTATATACACATAGAGAAATTTATTATCCTTCCTGGGGCTTAGGGTGATTCTCATCACACGGATGGCGGCTTAAAAAATCCGCTCCCAGATTTGTTTTTCCACTTATATACTCTATGCTAAACTCATATGGTTGCATCAGTAATGACCAACGGAGTAATCTAGAATTTTCATGTCTAGCCTGCGCTAGAAACGACAAGGGTTTGTGATCCGTTTGCAACTTAAATGCCTTCCCATACAGATAAATATTGAATTTCTTTATCGCCCATATTACTGCAAGACATTCTTTTTCGCTAGTTGAGTAGTTGGTTTCAGCTTTATTCAACTTTCTGCTAGCATATGCCACTGGGCTTAATTCCCCATCCAATGCATCTGATTTCTGTAGCAGTGTCGCACCTAACCCAATATTACTGGCATCAGTCCTTACAATAAATTCTTGACTTAAGTCAGGTAGTTTCAAAATAGGTTTGCTTGTAAGCTTTTCCTTCAATTCCTGGTAAGCCAATTCACATTGTGGTGTCCATGTAATTCGATCTGGATTTCCTTTACGGGTCAAATCAGTTAACGGTGCACATATGGAATTAAAGTTTTTGATATACTTTTGGTAGAAACCACATAATGAGACAAAGGATCTCACGTCTTTCTTGGTTTGTGGTCTCGGGGGCTTTCTTTAGTTTCTCTAAATTCTTGGGGTCAGGGGTCATGTTTCCCTGATGAACTGTGTGTCCCAAGAACTCTAATTCTTTACATCCAACACAACATTTGGTTGGTCGGGCTGTCAAATTCGCTTCTCTAAGTCGATTAAACAGCATGTTCAGAGAGTCAATGTGTTCCTCAAATGTTTCTGTGGCTATAAGGATATCATCCATGAAATTTGTGATGCATGGATTATTCAGAGGGTCCAATAATTTTCTCATCATTCTAGAGAAGACACTAGGTGCATTCTTCAATCCAAATGGCAATCTGTTAAACTCATAGTGTCCCTCTGAGGTACTAAAAGCTAGGTATGGTCTAACCTCAGGCTTTACTGGAATCTGATAGTATCCTTTACTCAGATCCACTTTTGAGAAATATTTAGCTTTATTTAGCCTGGCAAACAACTGATTTGTATCCGCCAATGGATCCACCTGTCCTTCTGTAATAGCATTCAGTCTCCTGTAATCTATACAGAGTCTATGTTCTCCAGAGGGTTTCCTTAAGAGTACAACACTGGAACTATACGAAGATTCACTGTGTGAAATAATTCCTTCCTTCAACAAATAGTCTATCTCTTCCTTCAAAGCTTTCTCCTTAGCAAAAGGAATCGAATAGGGTTTCATACAGACAGGTGTGGGGTCTATCAGTTTCATATCATATTCCAATAAGTTTGTATGCCCCGGTCGGTCTGTTAACACCTCTGTATGATTATCTAGAACCTGTTGCACTCTCTCTTTCTGATTTTTCGTTAAATGTGTACTGATTTTCACCTGTGCCGCTGTCTCACAGGGGTGTAATGGATATTCAAATGATGAAAGTGGTTCCTTTTTCATCTCCATGGCAATGGACAAGGTCAACAAGTGTGTCTCTTCCTGATTTTCTCTTTCCAAGTATTTCTTCAGGAGATTCACATGATAGATTTTTTCTTTCCCCTTCTTATCTATCTTATAATTTGTTCTAGACACCTTCTCTAGAACTGTATATGGACCTTGCCATCCAATTTGTAACTTATTCTGACTACCGGGCAGAAGAAGCAGTACCTTCTCCCCACAGCCAAATCTCTGTCTTTAGCTTTCCTGTTATAATAGGCAGCATGTTTCTTCCTGGCTTGTTTCAAATTTTCATTGGCAAGTTTCCAGCCAGTTTTTAAACGAGTGGTCAGCTCATTCACATATTGGTATGAGGATGTAATATTTTCCTCTGCTTTTTTCATCAGTCCACGTTCTTAACAGCGTTACATATGGACCTTTAATTTTGTGGACCTATTTGTCCATGCACCGGTATGGTCTCTTCCACTCGAAGCGCTATAGTGATGATTTTTTCTTCCCAGAATTATCATGCACAAAACGACCGCTACCAATTCTTTTCTCTGGGGCTGTCTCCCCACTT
>JAMPIV010009983.1:7500-133766 GCA_024509875.1 Oreohelix idahoensis | reverse complement strand
CCATCAAGTTTCAATTTGTCCTGCATGACCTGATTACGGTTATGGGCACAGGAGGGAGGACAAAATCTTTCAGCAAAATCACAGATCATCCAACAGCTTAGTCAGAGTCCACTGCATTCCATCTTTATCTGGTGATCTGCATGTCATGTCTTCATATGTTTTCTTTATTAAATTAATGATCTTCAGGGGAACTCCATAATGCCTCATCAATTTCCAAAGTGATTCTCTGTCCACACTGTCAAATGCTTTTTCGTAGTCCACAAATCCAATGTATAGTGGTGAATTCCATTCCAGACTTTGTTCAACTATTATTCTCAAAGTGGCTATCTGGTCTGTACATGATCTGTTTTTGTCGAAAACCTGCTTGTTCATCTCTCAATTTCTTGTCTATGGACTCCTTTAATCTCTCAAGGATAATCCTGTTCAATACCTTTCCTGGCACTGATAGTAACATTATTCCTCTATAATTTGTGCACTCTTGTAGATTTCCCTTCTTAGGCAACTTAACCAGATATCCTTCCTTCCATTCTGCTGGTATCTCTTCTTTTTCCCAGACTTTACCAAGTAATTTATATAACATCTCTGTAGCCGTGTCGATATCTGCTTTGATGGCCTCTGCTGGAATGCCATCAGGTCCAGACGCTTTTCCCTCTCTTAGAAGCTTTATGGCTTTCTTTATTTCTTCCTTCGTTGGTCTTCACCGTTAATTTGTAGCTCTTCTTCTGCTGGCTGGATGTCCGGCGGGTTTTGTGGAGCTGGTCTATTGAGAAGGTCCCCAAAATATTCTGTCCACCTCTTCATTTGCTCTTGTATATTGCTGAGCAGTTTCCCATTCTTATCTTTTATGAGGCAACTTGTTTGCTTGTATTTCCCTGTTAGCTTCTTTGTGCTGCTATACAGTTCTCTCATATTTCCTTTGGCTGCAGCATCTTCTGCCTCTCTTGCCAACTCCTCAATATACTTCCTCTTGTCTCTTTTGATACTTCTTTTTACTTCTTGTTTGCTTCTGTGTACACTTCTTGAGCCTTGGCTTTGGAACTTCTGGTTTTGCTTGTGTTTAACTCTGCTTTCTTGTTTTTTCTATCTTTTATCTTATTGATGGTTTCTGTTGTTATCCATGCTTTTTGTTGTCTTTCCCTTTTCCCCAGTATTTCTTCACATGTCTCCTTCCATACCGTTTTGACCTGCTGCCAATAGTCTTCTGTATTCTCTACATCTTCCAACTGTTGGAGCACTTGGAATTTGTTGGATACTGTGACCGCAAATTTGTCTCTTGTTTCTTAGCTGTCCTACGTTAAACTGCTGTCTATAATTTTGCACTGTTGCATATCTCTTGAGTTTCATTTTTACTTTGGCTATCAGAAGATGGTGATCTGATGCCACATCTGCTCCTCTATATACCTTTACATCCTGCAATGATGATCTAAACTTCTTCTTTATGCATATATGATCGATCTGATTTTCTGTTCTATGGTCTGGTGATATCCATGTTGCCTTGTGTATTCTCTTATGTGGAAACATGCTTCCTCCTATAGCCAGTTGATTTGAAGCACAGAAGTTTGCGAATAGTTCTCCATTTTCATTCATTACTCCTAGCCCATGACTTCTTCAAATCCGGTATTGACTGTACCTATCTTTGCATTCATGTCACCCATCAAAATTGTGATGTCTCTTCTTTTTACTTTATCCATAATTTCCTGTAGTTTAGTATAAAATGCTTCTTTCACAGACTCTTCTTTGTCATTAGTTGGTGCATAACATTGGATGACATTGACATGAATATTCTTTTTAGCTGTTTTGAAAATAGCTATTATTCTGGGTCCCACAGCTTCCCATTCAATGAGTGCTTTCTGTGCTTCTTTAGATAACATAAGAGCTACCCCTTCACTGTGGTGTGAACTTTCGTCTTCGTGTCCTGAGGACAGCACCAATTCACCTGTGATGAGTTTCTTCCTGTCTACCCCCTTCCACTTTGTTTCACACATTCCCAGAACCTCGATTTTGTATTCCCTCATTTCTGCTGCTACTTGTGCCACTTTCCCTTGTTCGTTCAATGTCCGAACATTCCAGGTGCCAAATCTGGAAGTTCTCCTAGAAGAAAGAAGGTTAGTCAGCAACACAGACTCCTTTCGGCTTTCTCTGTGTTGCATCATACGCCTCCCCGCGAGAGGACCTTCCCCTGTCCTGGATGGCTGTGTTTTATTTTCTTTATTTGACTTGTCCATATTTGTTGAAGTTTTTTGTGGTTTACATTTTTTTTACAGGATGGGGTAACCGGCCCCATGCCCAACCCTCCTTAGTCGCCTTCTACGACATGCTTGGCAGGGGACAGTGTTACTATTCTTTGCTCCCCTTTCGGGCCCCGGTAACACACGGGTGGATTCTGCAGACACCTCTACGACATTTCTTGGTTGGGATCCACGCCTGTAGCCATCCACTTCAATGGCCCTGGCCACCACGCTGCCACTGACATCCAGGTGACAGCTATCAGATCCTGTTCCTTGGGCGCCAACAGTCGGCTGCGTCTTGAACAATGCCTCATCCATCTTATGGGCTGCCTTAAACCCCATGGTTTGAACACCCAGCATTCTTTTGTTTGTCTGAGGCATCCTTTTCTATCTAGTCCCATTTGTATCTTGATTGCGATGACCCTTGTTCCCCCCCCCCCCCCCCCCATTTTTTTTTTTTTAATAACTCTTTCTTCATCTTCTCTCTCCTTATTTATTCCTCTCTGTTTTTGTTTTATAATATTGCTTTTTCCTCACTCAGTTTTCCAGTCATTGTTTTCATCATTTTTTTATTTATCCTTTGAATTTATACTACTGGACAAAAGTTAAGGGCAGCCATTCAGTTTAGACAAGGTTTAAATAATTCTTCGTGAGCAGGGTCGATCTTCCAAATGTCCGGTAGCTTGAAATCTCTCAAGAAGTCTCTGAATGGTAGAATGGGACACTGCTAAACGTCTTGCAACATGACCATCAGATTGACCATCCTGAATCCATGCCATGGCTCGACCACGGTCTACAGTGCTGAGACTTCTCCTTGGTGGCATGGCTAATGCAGTGATCATTTCGACCACTTGTCATACTGATTTATTGCATACCAACGGTAAACACTCTTTAATGATGATCATTTTCCACGTGCATTCAAATTCAACTCACTCTTTCACCTTTTGAACTAGTGGGGCGTGTTGCAAAAACCACGAGTTTTTGCAGCAACAATGGCAATTTTCACGTGCGGGTTAAAGTGACCCAGTTTTTGGACATTTAAAAAAAATTAAAGGTTAATGAAAGGTTAATGTATACACATTTCTCTGAGCTCAGTTTTAATGACATTTTCACTTGTCTTCACAGTTTGCCAATCAATTATATAAACCTTGTCTAAACTGAATGGCGGCCCTTAACTTTTGTCCAGTAGTATAGTATCCACTTCCAGTTTCCGGTTCAGTGGCAGACATTTTATTTCCAACATGTGACACACATTAGGAGTGTTGTCTATTATTTTTATAGTTTTATGTTCTCCACTAAATTCTCACTTTCTTTCCTTTCTGTTCTTTGTTTGTCTGTCCCTGACGAAGGTCTTGTGGCTGCAACGTAGGTATTTTCTTGTCCTTTCTCCCAGTAAGACGTATCACTTTTTGTGTTTTTTTCATTCTACAGGACAATTAATGATTGTCTCTTAGAGAATAACACTGCAATCGATGAATCAAGGCTGAGACTGCTGGAATTTGACTTTAAGCTTAAGACTAGCAGGGATGGACGTTTGAGAGGATGCATCCAGCATGTATACAACCAGCATGCAATGGGAACGATTAGCATTCATAACCTTTGACATTTGCTGAGCACCTATGGGTTTACCCGGAGTGCAATGAGGTCAATTCTGATCAACAATAACAACAATAGCTTCATGGCCTAATTAAAAGCCAAGCAAGGCTGTCGACCCCATGGACAGCTCACCATAGCCACTTCTTATAATATATCTGGTAGCAGTTCGATCCTATACTTTCTTTTTATCTTGAAAGAAATCCCCAAGGACTACATGCTCAGCATTAGCATTAAAAGCCCATTTTCACTGGGGTACACTGCGATGGGGATTTGCTAGCGGACACAGTTAAAGTGGCTTTTAAAATATATATTCCATGTATCATTTTGAGTTTAACTATACTGCACCTTCTTTACTTTTATTAAAAGACTTCACAGATGCAGCTTTCATAGTCATTTCAGTCTGGCACTCAGCTCTACATTCATGCCCACTATCTGATTTATGTGTTTGACTTCTGAGCTCAAATGTATCATAGTGCTCCAAACTGGTGCTGAATTTTAAAAAAACCTATGTCAAAATGAAAATCCAAAATAACTGAACATTACCTTTTACTTGCTGCATGATTTGAAAAGCTCACAGGGAGAAAAAGAAGTAATAAGTAAGGCTATGAACTGCACAAACATGAAAGAGTTGCAACACAACCTAGAAAGTGTGCTAAGAATCGTACAACCAATGTCTGAAACCAGTTCTTTGATAGTCAATTGATTCCAAAACTAAGCCAAGAGAATCATTATTATAGCTGTATGCATTTTCCCTCAAGCAGTTTCACATGAGGCAATTAATATGACGCTGTGCAAGGGACTGACAACCTCAGTGTATGGCAAACTGCCAAAGAAATCATCACTAAAAATATAAGATGTTTTGGTGCAAGCATCTTGAAAAAGGCCAGCTTCAGTGGTGATTCCATGCTCCCAAAACAGCAGCATTCAAAATGATCATGATGACACTGAGTACCAACAGCACTCAGAAGTTTAAAAACAAACAGAGACCTCAATGATCACTTGTAGGAAAAAAGTCACAATGCAAACACGACACACATATATAGGCCTATATATGTGTGTTGTGTGTAGGCCTGCAATCTTAGCCCTGTTCCCGTATCTTTCTGTAACGGAAAGGTTAATTGTTGAATCCTCTTTTTTTTTATGTTAATATGCCAATCAGTCTCAACAGAACTGATGGTAAATTAATGAAAATGTTAATTTAAAATTTCAAAATAAAACATAAACATTAAATCTTTGTATAAATGGGTAACATCAATCTGGAATGGATTAAGGAAGTCAGGTGAAGTCACAGTCATAAATATGAATTATGAGAAGGTTAAATTTCATGATATTATGTAAGGTATTGTCAATAAATTACTGACTTAAAAGGTTTTTATTTCATTACCTTACTTTGCTTAAGAAATTTAATAAATCTAGTCTATTTTCACATAAAGTGACTTTTTTCCGCTTTTAAGTGATCTTTTAGCCACCCTCTGCAAACTATTTCAGCTCAAAAGAACTGTAGGCCTGTATGGTGGTAACTGTCTCACTGCAAAATCCATTTGAATGAACAGGCTGACAGATTGGCAAATAAGGGCTGAAAACTTAGGCCTACCTCAAACTGATCCAAGTGTAGTAGGCCTAGCCTATATGAAAAGGCAAAGAGATCTACCAGAAACAGATACAGAAATAAGAATAAGATTGAGAGTTCACATCACCAAACAAACAAGCATATTTATTATCAGATCAAGAAATGAGAACAGATAATAACCTTTGGACTTCACACAAACTACAACACAGTTGACTAGGCCTATCTGTTCAGTATGCTAAGATAGGAACTTTAATTAATGAGAGCACCTGTGGCTCTGATAAATATGACAGCTGAATATTGCTGCTGGAGTGCCAACTCCAACATCAAAGAGGAAGTAAGAAAATACACATTAATTATTCTCTCAGGACAATTTTTATGGACATGGTCAACAACCTCAGGTGACAACTACTTCCTCCAAACAAATTCAAGTATGTCTGAACGTAGGCCTATCTGTAAAAGAATAATTGAAAGCAAAAAAACGTAGACCTACGCTTTTTTAGCATTACTTTAACGAACTATTTTCTTAAAAGCAAATAATAATCTAGAATTGAAAACTGCATCCATCATTTCAGGCTATGCCTCTCCAGCCCACAGCAGCAGTCAGCTGGCTCGTATGATCAAACGAATAGGCCTACTAACTGCTTCTAACACATCAGTGAAGTCAGTATGATGACGTACGACTCATTTTCTAATTTCGACTAATGTATACATAATATCGGCTTCAAACACTTACTAGTCTGGATTCATTGTGGACATATTTTGATTAGAAACTATGAGGACTAAATACAAAGGGAAATCTCAGAATACAGCTTCAGAATAGTAGTCTGTTTACGCTGGCAGACATAAACTTCACTACGCCTGCTAAAAAGATGTCCTCTCTTCCGATTTAGCAATCTGCTCTAGAGGGATGGACAAAATTGTTTATGACGTCATAATAAAAACGTGGCATAATAAGATTGTGAACTTCCGGACAGCGAAATTCAGAATTAGGGCTAGTGTTGATCGATGTATTTGTGATAGGAAATTTATAATTTATATATGTGAGTGTGTGTGTTTTGTTGCGGACCATGTCTCTTCTTGTTACTTCAACCATCTTCCTCAGATACCTCATTTCTGAGGTTTGGATCAGGCTTTTGTGGGTTGTAGTCATTGCCCATGACTCGCATCCATACGTCAAGACTGGGACATAGGTGGAGCGGTGTACAGCCTTCTTCGTCTTCTTACCAACTTCTCTTTTGCTGAGGAATCCTCGATCTATGGCTTGAAAAAGTCTCCCAGCTGCTGCTCTTCGGGTAGCCAACTCTTCTTTGATGCCTCCCTTCCGGCCTATGACAGCTCCGAGGTATTTAAAGTGGTCGACCTGCTCCAGGACCTGTTCTCCCAGCTTAATCTGATGTCTTCTTTCCTCTCGTGATATCACCATGGTTTTTGTTTTCGAGCTGCTTATGATCATCCCTCTCTTCTCCAACTCTTCCTTCCAGACTTGCAGGTTGGATTGAAAATGTGCCTCATTTAGCAATCTGGGCAGCATCATCAGCAAATGCCAGCTCTGAAATACAGACCTGTCTCATCTTCCAGTACCCCACTGAATACTTTCCTGTCCTCTCCTTACATGCTTTGATGACATCGTCCATGAGGAGTATGAAAAGATAAGGTGACAGGATATCACCTTATCTTACACCAGTGGTGGTTCTGAATTCTCAACCGAACGATACGTCAAGGCCTGAAAACCCAACCCTTGCAGGCCCAAGTAGAACAGTCCCAACTGAGATAGTTTGGCCATGTCTGCAGAATGGGAGAAGATCGTCTACCACGGCAAGGATGGGAAACTAAGAGCCAGGGGTCCAGACCTCCAGGATGACCAAAAGTCCGCTGGGAGGACAATATTAGACAATCTTTGAAGGACTGAGGACCAGAATGGAACCAAGACAGCCGATAGAATAGTATGGCGCTCTCTCTTACAAACCTCTACACCTCACAGTAGAAGAGGAACGACTAAGTAAGTAAGTAGAGTGTGTGTGTGTGCGCATGTGTTTGTATTATAACTTCCATCAAATGAATAAACATAAACATCGATTACAGGATGCTTTATACCACGCTTTCACGCAGTTAAAACTTTCGGAAATCTTAAGCTAAAGTCAATAATTTTCTATGAGGTTATTTAATGTACTCCATTATTCGTCACTCTTTATCTTTCTTCCTCCTCCCCAACCCCTTTTTCCATATTTATATGTTACTATTTTTATTATTTACACATTCATGTTTATTTTGTCATTTTTGTTCTTTATATAAATTTTACTCTGTGTTCTATGTTATCAATAGGTTAAATATAAAGCTCGGATTTGTCATTGGTACTTGTTTGTTTGTCGACTGACGAATTCATAGGCCCACACGTTCTCATGAATGTTACTTCGTTTGTGTGTTGATATGAGTGGGCAGAGATAGAGCAGCATTCAGGGTAATTTACCAGAAATTCATATCAGCCGAAGAGCATCCTATACAGCAAATGATTGTCAGTAGAAGCAAGAAATGAAACTTCGTCGATGTGTCACACAGAGGCGATCCTATCACGTAGACGCGAATCACGAACAATCAATAAACAAGCAACAGTATCATTAGCTACTATTCAGACAGCATCTAAGGCAGTAAATCAAGTGCAATACACAAAGAACTCAACACTGAAACCAAACTGAAGCACCGCATATAGTTTATGTGACCCCTGCGTTCTACCAAGCAGGTCACGAAATACGACTAAAGAGATCGTAAAGGTCAAGGTAGTTCCATCGCAGATACTGCCGTAGGGGAGTGAAGTGTTAGAGACTTCACCATACTAGGTCCAGCATCGAGAAGTGTGGTGACCAGTTCCCCTTCCTCGCTGCCTTTTCCATCCCTAACTCAAAGTCAGGTACCTATTTACAGCTGGGTAGACTGGAGCGTGATTCTAACCCATCACCTTTGCCGCGAGAAACCAGCGCTCTAACCACTATGTCAATCGGACGCTTAAAAAGATCGTGCATACGTTAAAAATGGCATCCTCTAAACACATTGCTGCAGATTATAGCTGCAAATGAGCACGTGAAGTGCATTGACGGAGCCTTCCTAATAAAAGGGCAATCTGTAGTGGTATCTCCGTGCCCCTTACAGACCGACAGAAAAAAGACGGAAGTTGCATTTTTTGTTTAAGTCTGTAAATTTTGTGTTGAATTGTAAGAGACAGGCGATGTTAGCTAAACTGCCTCGAGCTTTCACGGGCTGGAATTAACTATTACATTTGATTTCATTCTATGCATGTCATTCTTCTTTCTTTTATTTTCTTTTTTTTTCTTTCTCGTTCGTCCTGAAAAGGACGTTGGTTGCGCTGTCCGTTTACAGCGAAGCTGCGATATCTGCACCTTTCGGCCGACACATCCGACTTCAGCACGGCATTTTTTGGGACCGGGTTTGCCTTCCCACTTTGATCCCTACTCTCTCAGCCAGACTGCAGTGATGCAGCCTGTTTCCAGGACCACCACTTGGAGGTGGAGTAGGGTCTTGGTCAGCTCTGGTTCGCTGACCCTGACGCAAGCAGTCTAGCTATGGGTCGCTGACTGCATTGTCTATTGCTGCATCTTTGGGTCCCTGCATGTCATTATCATAGTCCGTAAGCTCCCTACGGAGTATAGTCCTTCAATAAATTCATATTAAGCCTTTCTGTCCTGTGCCATCCGTTCATGTCCTTTCTACGCCTTCTTTATTCCTTTCACGTTTGTTTCAATCTCTCTTCTCCATTTGTTTTATGGTCTCCTACCTCTCTACCACATGAATGAGTATCAGAATACAGGATGAAAGACAAATGGCAGGATGTCAGAGGGGCCTGCGTGCTAAATTCTCAACCCTTTAAAAATATATCAAGTTCGTTCTCTTACCTTAGGGATTTCAGAACAAGGATTGTCTTGTAAAGCTATCTACAAGCTTTCTGTGTGTGTTCTATCCAACGCCGGCTTCTTCTCACTGCTTGTTCCACCGGCATTTGTCTGGTACTTGTAAGGAGTTCCACTTTGGTGAGTTTGTCATATCATTTAAATCATTCTGTTCTACTCAGGCGGAACCAGGCGCGTCTACTGGGTTGCGGATGGTTGAAGAACCTCTAGATACCGGTATGGGGATTAACTGTGAATACTGAATAAACAGCCGTGGACAAAAACAGATATTTCGGGCAGATTGTGCTCGTGATCATTGGTTGGTAGCCTGTCTAGGAGAAAGTAAAACTCTGATTTCAAACCACCGCTGCCTTGCGGAAATATCCGTTTACGGGAAAGTCTTCGGGGAGTAAACCTTGAGGATAAATCCGGAGTCGAGGTACCCAAGGCAGTCTAATGTTGATTTGACATTATTCTGGCAACTCCTGCGACGTGGCTGGTACCAAACTGTATCGCTACTGCCGTTCCGTTGGACCTACCGGCTACGTGGAGAGGAGGAACATGCTGCATGAGCTACAGCTTATCTCCATATAACTGTGCTAAAGCTTGCGCCCTGGAGAGGACACTCCAGCTTCACTCAACGATGTCGGCACAATACGGGAAGTAGTAGTTACCGGTTATAAGCATCTTGCCCAATTGTCGTAGGGCACGGCGCCAGGGGCTAATTCCGAAAGTGGGAGAGGTTCTAGGATCTGACTGGACAGCTACCGCCTGCTTCAAGCTGGGCAACACCCAGCCAATTAGGTGATGTCTCGCCACTGTCTGCTTTTCCCATGGGATGCATGGAATTAGGGTCAACCCCGAACTGTGGACAGAACATTTTGCACCAAGCAATAATTAAAAAAACATAAAAAAATAAAAAGAAAGAAACAGTCTGTCAGGTTGGGATGTTGGAATGTCCGGCCTATGTTGACTGGACTATCCACAAACCTGCATGATATAAACGATGTTAGGAAGACAGCCATAATCAACGATGGACTTAAACGACTCCAGGTGGAATTAGCTGCACTTCGGGAAACGCGTTTGGCAGGCTCTGTGTCGTAGATTTTTGATAGGGGAATTAAGACATAGATTGGTCCCTTCTGTATAGATTAGAACAGGTGATAGCTCAGTGAGAGGTAATGTAACAAAAATAGATTTTCACGAATGGGTGTAAAACATGAGACCAGACAGGTCACCTTGAAAAACCCGATATTTAAATCAGAATGTTCTTTTGTAAAGTTATTCTCAGATTCATATGAAAGCCGCTGGTAAGGTTTAGGGTTTGACCCAAATACTGTGTAAAGGAGAAAAAGATACAAATACTTAACATAATATATAGTATTCACATCCTATCCTTACCCCGCGTAAAATATAATATATTTAACCACTTCGGTTATTTAACTTTAAATTATAAACTACAAGCTTAGAGCTTGTCTTATCGTTTAAAAACTTCCGTGAAATAAATTCTAGTCATTAAAAAAAATCAGTCATCATGAATTAGAAATATATACATATTTCGTCAATACTCATGAGTGTATTTACTTAGTTGGTTAAAATATTATCTGACTGGTTACTAGCAGTTAATACAATTTTTATTATAGCTGGAAGAGTTTAGCTAGAAATTATTATTAGTTCTGCTATCCACTGTAACAAATAAAACTTTGAGAAATATAATGTCGGACCTAACTAGTAACTCACTCTGCACAGAAAATAACTAGTAAAATATAATTGACGATTTAACTAGTTAAATCACTCAAACTACTAGTAGATATATTACCTTCACACAAACTACTGAGACTACGAGTATTCTCCAACGAAAACTAAGACTCTATTTTTACAAGTGATCCTAGAATCGTAGCTAGATGTCTTCTGAATCTATGGAGTACTGGATAACTAGAGTTAGAATGCTCTAGTATATATCTCTCTGAAATCAAAGAGACTATTACACTATACACCGAAACCAGATTATCTGCCAGATGTTATCACCTACGTTGAATTCTACGTTTCGAATGCAAATCAAAGATCTTTCTCACCTGAAGCCGAAAACCCGACTCATGCTCTCTCGCTTAGATCGGCATAACGTAATTGGCTAACAGTGCAAATTTCTTCACGTCTACGCTTGTATGGCCATTTCTAGCGAGCAATGACTTTGATCTGGCTATGTTCACCGTGTTTAATTACTTTTTCTAGCGAACAGTTTACAAGGGGAGTAATAAAAATCGTCTCCCTTTGTTCCAAAATTATCTGATCCTATACTCAATGTCTAACGAAAAAATACGTTTAAACTTAACGCCACCTTCCTCTGTTGCGACATATTACAACGATTCTCGATCTCTGGCGTTCAAAATTAAATGAAACCGGCTCACATTAGCTAATCAGGTCTGCTGGCAAACTCTCATCAAAGGGAATAGCGCACAGCAATAAATTAGGCGTGCTTAATTAGAAAAGAGAAAAGACAGAATCTCAGAGTGTATATGGGGTTTTATGTTAAAAACAGGCGTAGGTGAAAGAAAAATGTAGATGAAGAAATAGATATATGAAATATATAACATAATATGTCACAGACGTCCCCGCTTAAAGATATGAAACTATTTCATGTCCACTTTATGGAAATAGATTTCCTATATCAGTAGCTTCGGTGTGACTGTTTCTTCCCTCTCATCTTCCCCCTCCGTCTCTCCAATTCCTACTCATGAAGTCTGCTCCCACGTTTTCTTTCCCTCTGGAATGTATTCCGCGTGCGTTTGAAAGAGTGTCGCCGATTTTGACATTGCTGTAAGATTCCGTGTGTTGGCAGTGGAACTTCCCTTTAACTATCGTCAACTTCGGGAGCCGCCAGGAGATGTTCGGAGGATGGCACCGGTCTTTTCAAGTATTTCTTTTACAGATTTACATGGTAGACCTTCTCATTTCTTTTAATAGAGATCTGGTAGTTAGCCCTTGAGATCTTTTTAAGGACGGTAAACGTAGTTTGTTGCTCCCGGTTGGGTGTAGCTACAAAACTTTCTCTCCTGCTTGCAATTCTCTTTCTTTCGCAACTTTCCTGTATCGGTTAGCGTGCATTGCGCGTGCTCGCTTAAGGTTGGTCGTTGCTAGGTCCCATCCTAGTTTCAACTTTTCCTTTAATTCCGACACATATTTACTGGCTGAGACGACTGTCTCATCAGCCTTCTGGTCTGTCAGGGACCGAAGTAAGGCTTCAAGCGGCCCCTTAATTGTGTGAACGGTGATTGAGTTTTTGGGAAAGTAAAAAGAGTGTAGAGAAATGGTTGGGAAAATATGAATGGATTTGTATGGAGGCTGTTTGTCTTGGTTGAGGGGAGATGATATGAGTGGAGTGGTGCTTTGAGCGAAGGGAGGAAAGTCCGGAATCGGTTTTGATAGATGAAAGTGTTTGACTTAGAGTTGGGCAAGAAAAGTACGCACGAGAAAATTTTGATGAGTGAACACATTTTATTGAACGCACTGAGTTTGATTTTGAACGGAGAGAAAAAATGGAAGAACGCGCTAAGTGTAGGTCAACGGGATTGCTGAAGAATAAATAAAAAAGGTTGTGAAGTCGCGATTTTGGCGAACAAGCCACTGGAGATGGTTGATACTGTAGTTACAGGCTAATAGCAAGTTATTATGCCGTGCAGAAAGAAAGACGATGTCGCCATTTTTGTGAGAATTGAGTTAACAAGACTGTCAAGGTTTGTTTTGCAAAAACAGTACAGGTATGTAGGAAGATGTACTAGCAAGATAGACAGTAGCTAGGTCGGAACAGTGAACAGTGACTAATTGAGATAAACGAAACAGCCCTGGTAGTCAGACCAGTAATTATTTTATAATAAATACCTCAAAACTAGTTCATCAGACCAAAAGGGGTTTTTCATCATGAGTTGAAGTAACAAAACCCGGCTACATAAGTTTTTCTCAGATGGGATACAACAGACATAGCAGACTGTATATAGAAGGATTGAAAGAAGGGAGAAGAGAAGTTATTATAAGTTGTGATTATGACATTGTGTATTTTGTGAGAATACCAGCTTGACATAGAATCAGAATTCGATTCGTCAAGTGGGGAGGAGGATAGAGTTATGCACTCCGACGAATATGGATACAGGTCGGACGAGCTCGAGCATATAACGGACAACGAAGGCCGTAGAATTTATTGGCCGAAAAATGAGATTAGTGATCTTGAACGTATAAATCAGATAAATACGAAGGAAATTACCAAAATAGTTAAACCAAGCATAGACGAGTTGAAAAAGGTAATAGAAGCCACCATAAAGCGGCCTGATTTTAACTTCTCAAGAAGCATGGTTTGGAGAGTACTAGAGGGAAAGTATCATACAAACTTTCCACAAACAAGAATTGAAATTGATATGGTTCTGACGAAAATGATAGATGATGCAAACAGGAAAAGGTGGATAGAAAAGGCAGAGCAGGCAAATCGTCATCGGAGTCAGAAGAGAAATAAAGGAAAAAGAAAATATAGATATTAAGTGAAGTAGAGGGGGAGATGAGGGATAAAAGGTCATGAAAAATGACGAGGATATTATGTGGGAAGAAGAAGAGCCATAAGAGATGGCGAAATTAAGAGTGAGTAATTGAGATATTGGACGGGGAGTATTAAGGGCCATGGGAGATGGCGAACACAAGAGAATCGCTTAGATATATAAATATGGGAAAATTGAGAGTCACGGAGAAGTGACGGGAATATTGAGAAGCCACAGGAAGGATGGCACGGACATATAGAAGAGATAGTTCTAGAAGGAACTTATGTAGAAGTGAGAAGCCATGGAGAAAATGGAAAAGAGAGATTTTTGCGGTAGTGACCGAGTCTTATGAAGATTTTGGGGGAGAAATCATATTTTTTTTCTCTCCGTAATACATGAAGAGAAGAAAATTGTGTTGAGAACGTTCCAGGGAGGGAACGAAAAACATATAAAAACGTTAAGTGAGGCGTTTGCCAGACTACAAATGTGAGTCTATGGAGGGTAACCCTCACCGAACATATACAATAGAAATTTAGACATGGGGAGACAGTGTTGTGGAGAAGGAAAAAGGAGATAGCACAAAGAGAAGTTCCAGGGAGGGAACGAAAAACATATAAAAACGTTAAGTGCGGTGTTTATCAGACTACAAATGTGAGTCTATTGAGGATAACCTTCACCAAACATATATAACAGAAATTCAGACACTGGGAGACAGTGTTGTGGAAAAGGAAGTCAAGTGACAGGTCAGCAGCAGAAAAATAGGCAAGTAGGTCAAAGCGACAACGCGGTTTAAGATAGGTAGACCTAAGAAGTTTCAAATATTCCGCGTAGGAGATTATGGACAAAGGTCTAGTTAGAAAAGGGTGGACGGAAGTATGGCAATTCAGTGTTGCCATGATAGTAAATGGCTCACGCCATCATGAACTATGTATATAGGGAGACATGACAGAAGACATGTTTGGCTTTATACGAGAGAAGAGGAAGGCCAGACAATTCACACCAGGTGTATGGTGACAAAAAAAAAATAATACTATATGAGGGGTTTACATGTATGACAATAGGAGTGACTGGATGTGTAAAAGGAAATAAACTTTGTATGGATAAGTACACAGTTGGCAGACTGTGAGTGAGAAAGATAAGGGTTAAGAACAGTAATAAATGCAAAGAGGAAAGGTCACTTAAGAAAAGTGACGGGAAAAGAGTTATTCCTCAGTTTTGTTATGATAATATGTTGTAATGTAAGAAAATAATGACATGCTAAGTGATGTGAAAAAAAAGAAGAAATGAAGACCACTAAGGAAGTGGAATGTATAACATGTCAAATGTATGTTTTTGAAATCATGTAATATGAGCAGATAGGAGAAAAAGCAAAGATGAGTGGTCATAAATGGGAACGAGATGTTGATGAATGTACGTTCTCAGTATAATTTAATTGTGTTATGTAAAGGGAAATTGTCCTTTGACACAGATAGTAATTGGTAATGTGCTGAGCTAGGGTTGTAACAGCACATTGCTAAGGATATTGTTTTTGTTTTGATACATAGTTAAGTACAATAATGGCTGGTACAGTCATTAAAATAAATTTTTCTCCTACGGATAAATAATTTATTTTTAGGGGAGAAAGGGAGATAATGTGGCAGTTAGGGAACGATGTACAGTCAAAGGGAAGGAATAAAGAGAACTAGGAATGTGAAGGTTCAGATAGAGTATAAAAAGGAGATGCGCGAACAATGTTGCGCATGAGAGAGGTGAAGGGTAATCCAGTGAATGCACGCTTTTCTCAGCGGGCAGTCCAGAAGCGTGAGGCAGAGAGGGAAGCCGCATATACGCGGGCAGCCATGATAATGGCAGTATTCAGATAGTTTAGATGATAAATATTTCATGGACAAGAAGTAGGTTGGTTAATGATTAACCCGAAATATTGAATAGTGAGAATTCTTGTTCAGAAGGAGAAAACCGTGTGAGTTAGTTTTATTCGGAAAGGGAAAAGGTACGTAGAGTGATTCATGATACATATAGACAGTAGTCATGTTCCTCAGTGATAAAAGGGAAAACAACATCCCCGGAGAGGCCCGGTCTACCAATAGATAACCTGAACACTGAGATGATAGATAACAATAGACATAAGAAACTATAAGGAAGAAACAACAGAACTAGAGACTATAACACCTGAATGATCACTGATGGTTAAAAGGTCATAAGGTGTAGATTCGATACTGAGCGAGAGAGAGTGAGGAAAGAAAGAACTTACATATTATATATTCTATGATGGACCAAATGTGGAGGTCAGAGCAGACAGCAATGATCCTTTCATATGTAAATAAACACTATTCAAATTACTATGGCGTTATCGCATCACGTGCTGTGTGTGTGTGACTGTGTGGTATACAGCATAGTATAGCTAACCACAGAGGTAAGCGAACCTGGACAGACATTGCCATATAATATGATTCATGATACAGAGACCACAGGCTGTCACATCTGTATAGAATTTGGTGCCGTAACCAACCTCTAGCAGCAGCACACACACATTGTTTATAAACAGTAGTTCAGCAACTATTCTTTATGCTGTCATCTCTCCTCGCTTCAGGCAGAAGACATAGATACGTTTGACGCTGTAACAGATTTCAACAACCACGTACGACAGATAGCCATGATAATACAGACGGCAGAGTACAACGAAGAAAAAAAATTCATATTTACGTTTCGATAACATGAAAAAAAAAAACAGAGTGACAACAGTGTAAGTTGTAAACACAGAACAAAGTGAACAGTATCGGAACCAGCCAAGCAGAAACGTCGGTCCGAAAACCAAGTCGGAATTTTGCTTCTTTCAAATTGACCTGCACGAGAATAAGGCCACAACAAGGCAAAGTACACCACACATTATACAATTCGGGAGCCGAGACCAACCTCAGCCAGCCTTGAAAATCAGTCATTCATCAAGACAAAGTACAACACACAAACTGGTTGATGACAGACTCCAAGAACCACAGACGGCAGATAGAAGGCAAAGTTATAATTTCACAACATACGAAGAATACAGTACAGTCACAGTGTAAACACAAGCGGACAGGTTTGGGAACCAGTCAACCAGAAACACCAGCTCAGAAATCAAGTCAAGATTTTTTTTCTTCCTGCACGAGAGGGGTTCGCAGAAACACAGCGGGTACAATATTCACTGTCCGGTAACGCCAGCTCAGAAATCAACACGGGGACACTCATCACAGCAGAGGATCAGGTCAACGTGTGTCGCTCAACAAGTAGTCTTAAGACAGGTCATAGAGTGCAGTACAGTAACCGATTCACGGATAGAAGCCTTTGTGTGTAGCAAAACAGTGTGTAGTCCGGATGGTATAAAAATATAACAATAGTGTTTGTTAAAAAGAAAAAAAAAAAGTCGGTCGCGCGCGCAAATTCGCGACAAACGAGTACTCCAACGTAGACATCTTAATTAATTAGTTTAATTAGACATTGTTGTATTATTATTCTTGTCTTATTAATTAGACATTATGGTAATATTATGGTTATTAATATTATTACTGTTGTTTAATTACTATTATTATCATTATTATTAGTATTGTAGTCTCACTAATATTGAATTACCGTATAACAGTGTATGCATAATTTTTTTTTTGTAACTGTAACATTGTTTTTCAGGGAACCCAAGACTAATAGAAACATTTCTGTTCATTTTCAGGTGCAAATTAGTTTAAGTTAACCGTAGAAATAAGTAATTATTTTTCAGGTTGTATGATGGCACAGGCCGAACAGACACAGCATAACATGCAAGACAGTCAGACTTTGGCCCTCATTAAGACGATTACCGACACATTAGCCAAGGTAGATGTTGCGTGATAAATTCTCGCAACATCGTTTTATTACAATATCTATTTTATAACGCAAGGGCAACAACTGCTTGAAATTTATAGTCACTTTTCTCGGTAAGCATTTGTCTTCCCGCGTTGGTATTGAATGCAGTTAAGTTTTGAGCTGTGGTCTTTTTGCGCTGGACTGCGCATGACTGGTCTTGTTTTTTTTTTGGTCGATCGGTTTCCGCCCACCACTAGTGGAGTGAGCGATTTGAATGGCGAAAGAGATGCCTCGTTGAAGAGGGGATCTCCGCTATTTTTTGTTCTGTCAGGGATGTGTAGTCCTCTTAATGGATATTTCGTTTATTCGAGATAATACCTCTAGTGTTTCCCACATGTCGGGAGGCGTGATATTTCTGTGTATTTCCTGAAGGCAAGGTAAATTGACTTTTCATTAACTCTATCGATTTTGGGTCGTGAGCGATTTCGATTCATAGCCTGTCTTCGAAAGTCGTCGTCACGAGATGTTTTCCCAGCTCACATGTCGCTGTATTGTACTGCATCGGTTGATGCATGTCCCAAGGACCATTACTTGCTACTTTGTTAAATGAACTAGGTTTGGAAAACCTTTATTATCTAGAGGATATTTTTGAGGACATTATTTATACTTCGGCAGACGTGTCTGTCTTGCTGAAGTCAGACTAAGGAGAGTGAACTGATCTCATACATCTGGTTATCTCCTGGCTGTTATAGAAAAGGATGGAGTTTTTTCACCTGACTACATTTACAGCACTATGAAATATAACATGCATCTGACTCATCATTGTAATGCTGTCTACCGTCTATTGCTGTATTGAATGTTGCTGTGATAATGACTGTTTGATGTGCCTACATATTCGCGTAACCATTTTGTCACTGTGGCGTCCACAATAAATAATGAAGAAAAACGTCAACGGCAGTTACAAGAATCATTGACTTTATACGTCGTGAGTTTACTGACGTCCTATGTGGATTGCCCTGTTATTTTTGTATGAACATTGTTTGACTGAACACATCTGCACACTACACAAAACCAGACATGCGGATACCATCCATCATCATATGGCATCACGCATCATTTGGTGGCCATAAGCTGGTTTGATTCTGGTACCAGCAAACACGGGGTCCCTTACCCACTTCATTTTCAACAAGAATTCATCAGCATCCTTCAAGAAATTAACATTCTTCAATACAGTCAACATCTTCAAAATTTTCAAAGTACTCGGCGTTGCCCGGTAAAAGTCAAAATTTCAACTTTTTGACGGAAACAAGAATTTGACAGTACCCGGCGTTGTTACATGTTGCCGGATAACTCGGACTGCTGTTATCTTTTACGCAAGTCAAGCAAGTTGCTGCTGTCAAGGTTCCAGTGCTGTCGTTTTTGTGAAGGTCAAGTGCCGGTTGAAACGGGTTGTTTTCTGAAGAAGGCCAAGTACCGATTTCCATCAACTTACTTTTGGATTAGAAGGTCAAGTGCCGAAACAACTCAACACACAGTATTTCAGAAGCTCTTGTACCATCGTGTTAGCAGTGGAAGCAGTTCAGATGTGCCATCATCGTTGGAGCTTCGCTCTTTAGGACGTTGATTGACATCCGTTTTTTCTGCTGTTCTACGATTGGAAGCCTATAAGTTAAGTGGCCTGTTTGTATGTAAACTGTGCCCTTATACTTCTGCTGAGTCTTCTGTGTATCATCTCATTCTATATGTTATATGTCTATATGTTATTTGTATATTTATGTGTTTATATTTCAGCGGGTTCTCGGTTGGGTGGTGTCTCCGTTAGATTATGCCACGTCATAGAGGTCGTCTATTGTGAGCGTTTTCTGTAGGGTTTGCAAATTTCCGATACTGGAATTTGCTAAGCGACTTCTGTTGCTATTTATATTAGCTGTGATGACATGTTTTAATATTGTTTTCGTTATTATTTCGCATTCTTTAGTTTTGTTTTGATTTGTTTGTATTTGTTAGCCTACTCTTGTCTATAATTTAGTTTCATACAACATTTTTGTTTATACACTGTGGTGTCATGTATTTTGTTTAATTATAGCGCAGATATCGTCACATTTTTTGTGATATTTCATTAATTTCTGCTTTATTTTTAGTTGATTTCTGCGAACGTTTTTGTATTGTTGCTGATCTTTGTTATTGTTTACATTGTTATTGTTTACATTGTTTGCATTGTTTACATTTTCAATGTTTACATTCTGCATGTGTTTACATAGTCTGTGTTTTCAGTTATAGTAATTAGTTAATGGGCTATGCTAATGCACTGTTACTACTACACTGATGATAAATGAATGATGAATAGTGTCGTGCACTATTGAATGAGAAGTGCACTTATGATCAAGAATTGAGTGCTGATATTTCATATACAAGTTCTTTGATAGGAGACTTGTTTCCCACAGAGACTGGGATAATATAATGTGATGTGAATATACAAGTGCTTAATTAAGACTTGTTACACTTAGGTTTGAAATAAATTAGTTAATTATTTCAGGTTTTGGACTCATATGTTAGACAACATGTCTACATTTGAGCACTTTATTGAGCAGGGTAAATTGCTTGGGAAGACTGGTGATAAGTTAGAAGAATTTGCAACTGCTCGATATGATAAAGCAATGGAAGCTGAACAAAAGAAACTGCAGATGCAGGTGGATGAAAAAAGATTCCAAATGGAAATGGAAAAACAAAAAAGGGAATCAGAAGCTGAGGAGAGAAAACTCCAGCTACAGCTAGAAGCTGAAAGACTTCAAAAAGAGGCTGAAAATAAAAGACTTGAAAAAGAAGCTGAAAATGAAAGACTTCAAAAAGAGGCTCAGGCTGAGGAAAGAAGATTACAGAGAGAGTCTGATGAGAGGAAAGAGAAAGCAAAAATGGAACATGAAGAAAAGGTCTTAGCTTTAGAGTTGGAAAAATTGAAATTGACGAGCATGAGTAATGGTAATGATTCAAACAAGGGTTCATCTTCTGGTAAGGCTAATAATGATACTTTTAAGATTAAGTTACCAACATTTAGTCCTTCCAGTGATGACATAATGTTCTATCTGGACAGATTTGAACAAGCATGTACAGCTCATAACATAGACAAAGCAAAATATGTTTATCAGTTATCAGGGATACTGACAGGTAAAGCTCTAAGTATATTAAATATGGTGGATGAACCTGACAAGAACAATTATGAGGTTGTCAGGGCCGCTTTGTTAAAGAAATATCAGCTTAACGAAGACGGCTATCGTCTACAATTTAAAAACATGTTACCTGAAAATGGAGTTGAATTCTCCGAGTTTATTGCAAGAATACGCATTACTTTCTCACGATGGGTTGAACTATCTAAGACGGAAAAAACTTATGAAGGACTTATGGACTTAATACTTAGAGACAAAGTCATGTCGTCTGTCAATGAGTCTTTCCTTGCTTTCCTTCATGAACGTAAACCTAAAACATAAAAAGAAATGGAAGATTTCTGTTGCCAATACGTAACTGCGCACCCACACATAACCATGGGTAACTCTAAGGTGAAAGAAGGTTTACCAGTTGCTTCGGCAGCTCCGTATGGCCAAAACTTTGCTCGTAGATTCCAACAAAATTTTGATAGAAAGAGTAGCGGTAATTTCTGTCAAAATCATGGAAATCAATTTCATGGTGATTCTTCTTCGAAGAATTGGAGACAACCTGATAGTACTCGTTACTATCACCCTAATAATTATAGGCATTTCAAAAGAGGATATGGTAATAGAGGTTATTCCTGCCGAAGACCTCAGAACCAAACAAATAGATGTTCGCATCAATGTGAACATGATAGTAATCGTGGAAACTGGAATTCGAAAACCAGGATAAACAATTACAATAGAGACAATAATAACTGCAGAGATAATAATAACTCTGATAACTTCAGAGGTAATAATAGTCGGGGTAGATCTCAACACAAAAAAAAAGAGATATCAGCAGGCTAATGCTGTACAACAGGAAACTGAGGGAGCCTGTAATCATGTTGTTGATAGTAAAAACTTTGACGCTGTCACTGGTTCTGCTTTTGACTTTGAGAGAGCAAACAAATGCCCCCCAATGCAGTACTTTATTCGAACCGGGTACCATAACTACTTTGAGTTGTGGTCACCCACTTCCCGCTCTTCCTGCTGCTGTTGCGCATGACGGGAGGGGTTCTTTAATTCTACATAAGGGTCTTGTTAATGATACTCCGGTCTCACTACTTTTCGATTCCGGATGCACCACTATTGGTGTTAGACAATCGCTTGTAGATCCATCTTGTGCTACAGGAAGGGTTATTAAATGTGTCACATTTGGCGGCACTCTAGAAAAATATCCTACTGCTGTAATTCGCATTGCCACTCCTTTCTTTACTGGAGATGTGCATGCTTGTCTCTTACCTAATCCTATTGCGGACCTTATTATTGGTCGTATTCACGGAGTTAGGGAGTGTACCCCACAGCAGATTGCTGCTTGGGAAGATAATAACATGCAAGCTACAAATGCAGTAGTTACAAGAGCACAAGCTCTACAAACACCCGAAACTTCACTGAATAGTGATAATGAAGTTGATAGCCAAGATAGTCACTTAGTAATCACTCGTGACTCTTTCATAAAATTGCAAGAAGAAGATCCTTCTTTAAAAAAATTCTTCGTTCTTGCGAAGAAAGGTGATCCGAATCAGGATACAAATAGAAAATCTTGGATTGCAATGAGAAACGGCGTACTTGTACGTATGGTACAAGATTCGACTACGTCGGCACATTCGCAAATTCTTGTTCCCAAGAGCATGAGAGTGCAAATATTACAACATGCTCATGACTCGCAATGTGCTGGACATATGGGTTTTTCCCGTACGAAGTCGAGAGTCCTTGCGGCTTTCTTTTGGCCTTTTGTCAATAAGGACATTCGTATTTACTGCCGATCATGCAAGGTATGTCAGGAGGTCAAATCTAGAGGACCACGACATGCTGCGCCTATCCAGGCTGCTGACATTCCTATTCGGCCGTTTCAGAAAATGGCCATAGATATTATTGGCCCTTTTAAGGTAAAGTCGGCCAGAGGACATCAGTTTATCCTTACATGTGTCGATATGTGCACACGTTGGCCAGAGGCTATTCCTCTTAAGAGCATATCTACTACAGATATCGCAGATGCTCTTTGGTTGATATTTTCTCGCTTGGGGTTCCCCAGAGAAATATTGTCAGACCATGGCACTCAACTCATATCTGACACTATGTCACAGGTAATGTCTACCTTACATATTGAACGATCTCTCAGTAGTATCTACCATCCTATGTCTAATGGGTTAGTTGAGCGTCTGAATAGAACGCTCAAGACTTTGCTTGGTAAGATAACTGAAGATCATCCTCAAGATTGGGACAGGGTTTTACCCGCGGCTCTCTTTGCCTATAGAGAAGTCCCTAATGAACACACAGGATTTTCTCCCTTCGAACTTGTCTTTGGCGCGCGTCCCACGCGGCCCTATGTCTTTATTACACGATCTCATCACTGCCGATGATATTAGCGATGAAACTCAATCCTCATATGAGTATGTCATTGCTCTTAGACAAAAGATCATTGAGGCATGTAAGCTAGCAACTGCTTCATCAGAAATTGCTAAAGAGAAGGCAAGACAGTTTGCTAACAAGAATAGATGTCTACGACAACTTTGTCCAGGTGACAAAGCATTCGTCCTACTCCCCCGTATGGAAAATAGACTTCTTATTGCATGGAAAGGTCCGTATGCAATAGTCTCTCGGATTTCCGATGTTGACTATGTGGTCGATATTGATGGAAAGCATAAAACTTTCCACATAAACATGCTTTCGGAATTTCACGAACGTCCGGACTATTTGCTGCCTATTTTCAGGCAACGGATGATGCTCCTGCACCTCACGGTCATTATTCATCCCTGTCTGTCATACAGGATGAGGAATCTACCTTCTCTGATGTTAATCTTCCCCTTCCAGTGGTTCCATTACATTCTACGGAATCTTGGAAAAAACGTTTCTGTTTCTCCTAATCTTTCTGGTGACGAACATCGACAAGTCTCGTCGATGTTACAAACATTTCAGGATGTTCTCACTGACATTCCTGGACACACAGATGTCATAGAACATGACATAATTCTTACCGACAATAATCCAATTAGGGTTAGGCCTTATCCTATTCCTATACACTTTCAGTCGCAAGTGGAAAAGGAATTGGATGAAATGATTCAATTAAATATAATTGAACCATCGACTTCACCATATTCTTCTTCCATGGTTATTGTCCGGAAGAAGGATAAGAACATACGAATTTGTGTTGATTATCGCAAATTGAATCAGGTCACAAAGTTCGATGCTGAACCGATGCCTTTGTTAGAAGATCTACTGATTAGACTTTCTAATTCTAGATTCTTCACTAAACTTGACTTGTCTAAAGGTTATTGGCAAGTGCCTTTAGCAGAGCATGCCAAACCTCTTACTGCTTTTTCTACACCTAGGGGTCTATTTCAATGGAATGTTATGCCTTTTGGTCTCATGAACGCCCCTGCCACTTTCGTTCGCATGATGCGTCGAATTCTGTCACATCGTTCGGATGTCATCGCATACTTAGATGACATCTGTCTCTTCAGTGATACCTGGGAAGATCACTATTTAGGGTTATATGACTTACTGTCCACTCTACGTGAGAATAATTTGACAGCAAAACCTTCTAAAGCTTTTGTTGGTTTTGGTGAAATCTCTTTCCTGGGTCATCGTGTTGGTCATGGTCTCTTGAAGACAGAAGACCACAATACTTCCAAAATACTGAACATCTCTGTTCCTAAAACGAAGAAACAAGTTAGGAGTCTCTTAGGTTTAATTCAATTTTATGGGAGATTTATTCCAAATTTATCTTCGATCATGGCACCTCTCTCAACATTGTTGAAGAAAGGTTCGCCTAATCTGGTCCGTTGGTCTGAAGAATGCCAATCTTCACTAGACCAAATCAAGAATATATTTTCTTCTCCTCCCATCTTAAGATTACCTACTCTTGATAGGACTTTTGTTCTTCGGAGTGATGCTTCATCCACTGGGATTGGAGCAGCACTGATGCAAGAATATGCAAATACTCTGCATCCTGTTATGTACATTTCTAGAAAACTAAATGCGGCAGAGAGGAACTACTCGGTTTTAGACCGTGAGTTGTTAGCGATGGTTTGGTCAATTCTAAAGCTACAAAGATTCCTCCTGGGCGCACATTTCATTCTAGAGACTGATCAGAAAGCTCTTACAGCTATTCAGACTAAGAATTTGAAGAGTTCGAGATCCACTCGATATGCTATAGCTCTTCAACCTTTTCACTTCACGGTACGAGCTATCCGTGGTGCGGATAATGTGATGGCTGACATTTTGTCTAGATGCCCACATGACTCCAACTAATACTTCTGTCCTATATTTCCATATATTACAGAGTCATAACACACCTATATTTCTACAATAGATTAGCACATCTGTACTTACTTTATATGTACACACTATCGTGCTTTGTTGTCATCTTCTTCTGTTCGTTTTTTAAGATGATAGAGGAGGACTGAGTAGTTAATATAAGGGCCGTTAGTTTACTAAACAGCCACAATTATTAATAATGTATTGTACCTTATGAAGCATATTAGTTATTAATTAGCATTATATTGCTTGTACTTTCTCAGAATGTCATTGTTGAGCTGAGGACTTACCTTACTAGTATCGATTATGGTAACTTGCATACGTATATTGTGTTTACATGCTAACGTGATGTGTGTTGGTGACACCTCCCCGATGTGAATATTTTTTGAGACATATTTATTTTTCTGTTGAGGTATATCCTCACCAGACACTCTATATTTAGCCTCATGTTAGGCAATTTAATTAATTATCAGCGCATAATTCGTGCGTTTTGAGCCGCTTATCGCATGCTCTTTGATATTTAAAAAAAAAAAATATGTTCCACATTTTTTTTTTTTTATCGGGAGGAGGTGGTGATATGTTGCGTGATAAATTCTCGCAACATCGTTTTATTACAATATCTATTTTATAACGCAAGGGCAACAACTGCTTGAAATTTATAGTCACTTTTCTCGGTAAGCATTTGTCTTCCCGCGTTGGTATTGAATGCAGTTAAGTTTTGAGCTGTGGTCTTTTTGCGCTGGACTGCGCATGACTGGTCTTGTTTTTTGGTCGATCGGTTTCCGCCCACTAGTGGAGTGAGCGATTTGAATGGCGAAAGAGATGCCTCGTTGAAGAGGGGATCTCCGCTATTTTTTGTTCTGTCAGGGATGTGTAGTCCTCTTAATGGATATTTCGTTTATTCGAGATAATACCTCTAGTGTTTCCCACATGTCGGGAGGCGTGATATTTCTGTGTATTTCCTGAAGGCAAGGTAAATTGACTTTTCATTAACTCTATCGATTTTGGGTCGTGAGCGATTTCGATTCATAGCCTGTCTTCGAAAGTCGTCGTCACGAGATGTTTTCCCAGCTCACATGTCGCTGTATTGTACTGCATCGGTTGATGCATGTCCCAAGGACCATTACTTGCTACTTTGTTAAATGAACTAGGTTTGGAAAACCTTTATTATCTAGAGGATATTTTTGAGGACATTATTTATACTTCGGCAGACGTGTCTGTCTTGCTGAAGTCAGACTAAGGAGAGTGAACTGATCTCATACATCTGGTTATCTCCTGGCTGTTATAGAAAAGGATGGAGTTTTTCACCTGACTACATTTACAGCACTATGAAATATAACATGCATCTGACTCATCATTGTAATGCTGTCTACCGTCTATTGCTGTATTGAATGTTGCTGTGATAATGACTGTTTGATGTGCCTACATATTCGCGTAACCATTTTGTCACTGTGGCGTCCACAATAAATAATGAAGAAAAACGTCAACGGCAGTTACAAGAATCATTGACTTTATACGTCGTGAGTTTACTGACGTCCTATGTGGATTGCCCTGTTATTTTTGTATGAACATTGTTTGACTGAACACATCTGCACACTACACAAAACCAGACATGCGGATACCATCCATCATCATATGGCATCACGCATCAGTAGACAACAGTGCTAAATACGCAAATATAAAAGGTAATGTAGACTTATTTTCAGGTGACCCACATGCATGCCGTAAGGGGCTTACAGACATTGACAAATATGCAATGTCAATAATAGCAAAATAATTGGAGAAAGTTAAAATTGCGATTTTTTCATCTGTTGATCTGATCACAGACTCTATCAGAAGGCAATTGGACACATTACTTAATGAAAGAGATCTTCAAGCAGAGTCTAAATCGTACGATACGATAGGGAAAGGACATTGTCACACTTGTGATAGAGAAAACAGGGACACAAACAAAATCCCAGAAACAGCGGATGTACGCGCACACTGGGACACACTTAATAAAAGAAGAATAAGAATGGCGGTCAGGAATTTTGTGGGAGAAATTAGAAAAGGGAAACCCATAGAAATAAATAACGTCAACATAGCAAACCAACAGAAGTGCCATATAAGAACACAGAACGGTTGGGAAATGAAGGTAGAACCGGTAGGAGTGTGGAGAAACATAATAGGATCTGATCAGCAAAATATTACAATAAAGGAAGAAGGTAATAAGAATAGACCATGGCCAAGTCAAGTTAGGACAACAGTCCAGAAACAGGAAAACATACAGAGAGACAGGGTCAGCATTGGTACACAAGAACCAGAAACACATGAAACACAGATGATTAGTGCCGGAACACAAACTGAGATATGTACTGTAGCGTCACACTTGGGGCCAGCACACAATGAGAAAGACGTCAGGAGAGAAAAGGAAACATGGTCACAGGTATTAGACAATACGAGAAAGTCTAAGATTCCACTCAGTGTAAAAAGGATGAACCTACAAACTGCTAAAGAAGTAGTGGTACCACAGCATAGGGATAGCATCGAAGTAAAGAATAAGAAGGATGAACCGATGCAGTCGACCAGAAAAAAAAAGTCGACAGACAGTTAATGAAGCAGAATATAGCAGTAGACAGAGATGGTCGTCAGAATCGGTGTCGATTGACTCAGACAGTGTAGTATCTGACGAGAGTGACGGTAGTCACAGACACAAAAGTACTTATAGAAGAGGAGAGAATAGTAGAAGAGGTAAGGAAGAAGGCAGCAAATGTGGAGATAGTAGTAGAGAAAGGGAGTTGACAGTATACAATCTGGAGAAAATAATAGCAGACAATGCAGAAATGTGGATGCGACATGCAGAGACAATCAGGCAGACTGAATGGAGGGAGGCGGATAAACGACAAATTGAAGACTCGGAGAAGAGAAAGACGAAACAGGAGGGTGTAAGTACAGTACACAAAAAGTACCAGCTTGACATAGAATCAGAATTCGATTCGTCAAGTGGGGAGGAGGCTTACCCAGGATATTAACACTGGATCTTCCGTGCGACAACCTTTACAGGCCTCGGGTTTCCCTTCCTTATGTGTAATAAATGTTTATACAATACCAAACCTACCCACTGTCCTGTTCTCACTGTTCTAGTCTACTATCATTTACTGGACACAGTATTAAGGTCCTTGTCTTGTTGGATTTGGCCTATACTGCAGGATAGAGAAACAACAGAAGTGATTGCGTCATTAATAGGCTGAACTGCCCATGGTGGACTTCCGGTGTCGTGTATTGTGGTTCGCACTGATGACCTGCCATTGAAACATCATTTTTTGATGATGTTTAGATGGCAGGGAGGATAGTGTGATTCGCTTGCATGGCTAGGCGGGGTTGTCGCACGGAAGGTCCAGTGTTCAAATCCTGGGTAAGCCACTCATGTCTGTTGTTTTTCTGTTGTCTGGTGTTCTACTTCTTTATTTCCTGCGAGTGCCTGATAACATACCTTTATATTTGTTTCATATTAATTTACTGTTTACAGGCCTCGGGTTTCCCTTCCTTATGTGTAATAAAAGCATAGTAATGCCTTACTCTGGTGACCCAAAGTCATGCAGACAATGGCTTTTAGATATTCAAAAATATTGTACTTCTGCCAATATGGAGCAGGCAGATTATAAACAAATTGCATATCTATCATTGCAAGGATTAGTAACCGATTTTATAAGAAGACGCTTAGAAACTTTCCCTAATGAAACATGGGAGGAATTAAAGAAAAAACTTGTTCTGGCTTACTCTCAGATTACAGACAGCACATATGCGTGGACACTTCTCCGCCAAATACAGCAACAACTTCAGGAATCAGTGCAAATGTTTAGTGACAGGTTGTTGAACCTCGCAGAGGAGGCCTTCATGGGTCAAGACATAAATCAACAAGAAGTTGAAAAACAACTAGTCGGCATATTTGTAGATGGGTTGGATGGAACGCCGATAAAGTTACACTTGATTCGTAAAGATCCCCAGAGTTTGAAACAGACAGTCGCACTAGCTGTGGGAGAGGAGAATATCAGAAAGCGTTTGGACCTAAGACTGGGAAGAGCTAGGACATATGAACAAAGGGAAGAAGAGCCCATGGAGATAGGGTTCTGTCAAAGAAGAGGACTGTCAGAAAGAGGGAGAGGGAGAAATGCACCTGATATAATAAGAAGGGGAGAACACAGACTACCTGTGTGTTATATTTGCAATAGAGTCGGACATAAGTCTTACTCATGCAGATATAGGCAGCAAGAGCCTCAACAGCTGGTACATCGGGTTGAGACCTTTAATAGTAAAAACACAATAGACACACAGAAGCCTTGTCAGGTGACTGTGCTAAATTTACTGGTCACAATAACACACAAAATATTTACAGACATAACCCGGACGTCACAAACATTCGTGGCAGAGTCCGACACGCAAATCCGTACACTCAGGGAAACACCAGACCCACTCACTGAAAGAGACCGACGTGAGAAAGGGCAGTAGAAGGTCTCAACAACCAGACGAGATTACAAAATGGTATACGGCCAAAGAGTACAATAGTAGCAATGGGACTACGACGCCGAAACATTGGTATAGTTTGAATAAAATGAGGCATAGATTAAACAAGAATATTAACACTACAGGACGAATGCTACATGACAAAGGTCGTCAACAAATACACATAGGATATGTTGGTACAAGTGGAAGACAACCACAAGTGAACATGATAGGAAGGGCACATGTTAGGTATAACCAACAACCATACCACAGACAATGAGCCAGAGTACACCATCGTGCAAGTTGGTTTGACAAGAAAAGACGGCAACAACAAACATGTCAAGAATATAGAAATAGGAAGATGAATTGGGATGGTTCAGTTGTAGACAGGAACAGACAACACGCACATGAGAGGAGAAACATCTGTACAGAATGCAAAAGGGATAAATGGAAATGTAACAAATATAAGCATAAACAGAAATACCATAGGACATGTAACAACAGTGACAGGACACTCCCGACTTTCAACAGCAACAATGAGTTAGGACACTGGGATAGCCTGAATATGAGAAGATCAAGAATAGCGGTCAGGAATTTTGTGGGAGAAATTAAGAAAGGAAGGATATTGGAAATAAACAACATAAATGTTGGTAACCAACAGAAGTGCCAAATAAGAACACAGAACGGTTGGAAAATGGAGGTAGAACCACTAGGAGTGTGGAGAAATATAATAGGATCTAGCCATCAAAATGTCACAACAAAAGAAGGTAATAGGAATAGACTATGGACAAGTCAAGTTAGAACAAAAGTACAGAAACAGGAAAACATACAGAGAGACAGGGTCAGTGTTGGTACACAAATAGAAACAACTACGAGTATGTGCACACAAACAGTGGTGGTACCACAACATAGAGTTAACAACAAGATATACAGAGAGCAGAAGAAAGTTGATACAAGGAAGCAGGACAAGATAGGAATCAAGAAGGATGTAGGCACACCATTCAGACTCAATGCAGTGTTAGAAGAGAAACATCACACAAAAGAGAATAGAATACAGAGAGTTAACAGTGTAACAGAATGGATGGAAAGGATCAAAATACCTGAACCAAGTATAGAGCAGTTGAGGAAAGAAATAAAAGCCATCCTTGGAAGAACTAAACCAGACATTGTGATACTAAAGGAGGTACAGAAAATTCTGGAAGGAAAGTTTGATATAGACTTATCACAAAGAAAGGAAGAAATCTACAAGCTTGTCATAGACGAAATAGAGGACGATAGACCGATGGATGTAAGAGACTATATAAGAGGTCATAGTATGTATAGTATGAGAGGCAGAGTTGAAGAAAGATGTACACGGATTCCCAATAACACACCACACTACACGGAAGGACAAAAGCAACACAACAATACACATGAACGGATAGGGACACGCAAGAATGAAACAACATTAAAGGATAGTGACTGGAATCAGTCTAACGGGATAGGAGACAACTGGAGAGTAGGATGGGAAGATGACTGTGGAGAAGACGAGGAACTAGACATTATTTCCAGCGAAATCATAGATAGCGACGGCGGTGGACCCACACCAGCGCGGGAACAGATTGTTACGAGAGCACAGGTACTTATGGAACCTAGGACAACATCTACTCAGTTCACCCCAAACCCTCAAAATGTTTGTGAACAAGAACAAGAAATCGCAGAAACACCAGAAGAAGATGGAAGAATATTACAAAAGGAAACTCAAGAAAACGCGCAGTGTGATAATATTTTACAAGATACGATTGGAATAAGGAAGCAATGGAATAATGTTCAAACAGAAATAGATGCACCGTACAAACATACGAGAGCGGCAGAACAAAGAAGCAGAGCACAGGAGCAGCAGCAATTACAACAAACGGAACAACAACAAGAGACGAAACAGCAAAGAGTTGGAAGTCTAACTCAGAACATGGAGGATACATCAGCTAAAAATTCAGATACGCAGGAAAAGATGGAAGAAGAGAATATAAGAGAGACAAAAAGACAGCGATCGTCGTCATCAGACGATTCATCGGTTTATAGTAGGCATCTAGCAAATTTGAGACATGTAGAAGAAGTCAGATTTAGAAGGAAGAATAAAGTAAGAAATAGTGGTGCACAGGAGAATAAGGAAGATATAAAGGCACTTCTTCAATATATCGACAGGAAGTTTGAAGAATTGAAAAAGGAGAAGCGTAGTCATAGAGAAGTACAAGAGAAGGAACAAGATAGAAGGACCAAGGAAACTGGTCAATGGGAAATAGACAGTGTAGACCAAGAAAGGTCGAAGAAGAACAAAGAGGAAGAAAGAAATAATGACAGAACAAAAGTAGAAGAGTTAACTGCACTTTGCGCAGAGTTAGAGAGGAAATTGGAAGAGTTAGAGAAGAAACAGGAAATGAATAGAGAGGAATCAGAGAGAAAAGGACATGTAACAGCACCTGGCGCAGGTGATAATGGTAAAAAAGAAGACGGGGAGAAGAGGAAGAACAAGCAGGGAGAAGTTGAGAAACATGAGGGTAGTAGAAGTACAGATCGAAAGGAATACCGATCTAAGAGTAGAGATACGATCGAGGCAAGGAGGGATACGGATCGAAGAGATTACCGATCCAAGAGCCGAGATAGGCTGAGAAATAGAAGCAGAGAGGAAGAGATTAGGAGAAATATGGATCGAAGGGAGTACCGATCCAAGAGCCGGGAGGATAGAAAGGAGGAGGGAAGAAGTAGTAGCAGAAGAGAAATAAGAAAATCTAGAATTCCAGTGAAAAACGGGAAAGAAAGGTATAGAAGCAGAGACACATCAATTAGTAGCAGTGTCAGAGCATCTAGAATACCACGGAGTGCAATAATGATGCAGCGAGAGGGTTATATAGGTAGAGGTCGAGGTAACGACATAGAACCTGAAAGAAACACAGGGAGTACGAGAAGGGAAGAAATGGAACATAAAGAAAAACCGAAGCAAACGGTTGAAGAAGTAAGGAGTAGAGAGATTGAGAGAAATTATGGACATATGAGACATGGAGAGGTAGGGAGGAAGCAAAATGTTAACGAAGTTAGAGGAGTGGAGGAGACTCAAGATATGGATAAGCTGATAACCTTAGAGGCGCTTAAAAGTAGAGAGGCCGTGATGATGAAGTTTCTGGAGATGGGGAGTAAGTAAGGAGAATAGGAGAGAGTAGTAGGAGATTATGAGAGGAGAGGTGTAGCATATGAAGAGGTAAACAAGATGGCGGCGGTAGCTGAGTCTTGAGAAGACTAAGTATAATTGGTCTATACCGAACACATGAGATAAACTGGGTACACCTGACCGATAGGGTACTGCAGTAGAGGAGACGATGAAGCAATATAAAGTATGGAGAATGACACACTAATATGGAGAAGATTTTGAGAAGCCGTGGAGTAGGACGGCAGAAATATGGACAAATTGGAAATATGGAGACTGATATTTTGGTGAAGTCGTAGAGGAGGACGGCAGAGATGTGGAGAGTATGGAGATAAATGAAAATGGGATATTGAGAAACCGTTGAAGAAGTTCCAGAGGGAGCTTTGAGGAGGATACAGATTTTTGGCAGTTGCCAGAGTCTTGTGAAGACTTTGTGAGAAGCGAGGTTTCCCCATAAAAATGAAGTAAAACAGTAAAAGTAGATTTGGATATTAGGAAGGGAAGGTAGATATAAATGCTAAGAAAAAGTAAATGCCCTAAGAGGAAAGATTTGCAACTAAGAACGAATAATGATATAGGCAAAATTTTCGAGATAATTCGAGTAGGTACCGCACTTCAGAGTAATAGAAGAGGGCGCGAGTTCATTAAATTGTCACAAAAGCGATCGTGGTATATAGCCAGTAACAGTGAAGTACGCTGGAGATATTAGAAACAGGACTTATTAAACGTGAGAGTAGATGTAATAGAGATGTAATGTACAAACGGAATTTATAAGAGAATTGGTAAGAAGAGGAAGAGAAAATACCAACGTGTATATACCTAGTAGCCACATATTAGTAAAATGTGAGTTCTAGAAGAGTAGTTATATTGATTGAACTGGTAGATTTGACCAGACAAATGAATTGAAAATTGAATTTATGTAAATGTATAAAATGAATTAGAAATTTGCATTGTGGGATGTGTGTGGTTCGGGCATGGACAGATTTAGTGACGGACATGACAAGGGAGTGGTTGGTCGTGGTGAATTGTCTGGGAAATTTTCTCTGTAGGAGAAATTTTCTTTGTAAGGGGGGGAGGGGGAGATGTGTGAACGGTGATTGAGTTTTTGGGAAAGTAAAAAGAGTGTAGAGAAATGGTTGGGAAAATATGAATGGATTTGTATGGAGGCTGTTTGTCTTGGTTGAGGGGAGATGATATGAGTGGAGTGGTGCTTTGAGCGAAGGAAGGAAAGTCCGGAATCGGTTTTGATAGATGAAAGTGTTTGACTTAGAGTTGGGCAAGAAAAGTACGCACGAGAAAATTTTGATGAGTGAACACATTTTATTGAACGCACTGAGTTTGATTTTGAACGGAGAGAAAAAATGGAAGAACGCGCTAAGTGTAGGTCAACGGGATTGCTGAAGAATAAATAAAAAAGGTTGTGAAGTCGCGATTTTGGCGAACAAGACACTGGAGATGGTTGATACGGAAGTTACAGGCTAATAGCAAGTTATTATGCCGTGCAGAAAGAAAGACGATGTCGCCATTTTTGTGAGAATTGAGTTAACAAGACTGTCAAGGTTTGTTTTGCAAAAACAGTACAGGTATGTAGGAAGATGTACTAGCAAGATAGACAGTAGCTAGGTCGGAACAGTGAACAGTGACTAATTGAGATAAACGAAACAGCCCTGGTAGTCAGAACAGTAATTATTTTATAATAAAAACCTCAAAACTAGTTCATCAGACCAAAAGGGGTTTTTCATCATGAGTTGAAGTAACAAAACCCGGCTACATAAGTTTTTCTAAGATGAGATACAACAGACATAGCAGACTGTGTATAAAGAAGGATTGAAAGAAGGGAGAAGAGAAGTTATTATAAGTTGTGATTATGACATTGTGTATTTTGTGAGAATCACCCGCCTAGGTTGAAAAATTAGGCGTGAAGCAGTTTTATTTCAATGAACTGTTGTTATTGGATGATTCTTCTTCTTCTGTCCTTAGCCACCGACCGTCAAAGCAGTCAGTGGCCATTACGCCTAGTGGCGTCTTAGGGCAACAGCAGATAGGTTTTTTGCCATTGTTTCCCATCACGCCTAGTGGCGTCTTTAGGGCAACGGCAAACCAACCCATTTGTTGTTGTTTCCGTAATCGAAGTGACTGGCAAACGGGTGATCAGCCCGTTGCAATATTGGATGATTACTGAAATTAAACATCATCTTTGTTATTCACCACTTGGTTTCGTGCAGTACTTTAGATGGAGATTCTTCACTCACCAACAGTATTTTCGTATGACGTCCTATCATACAGAGTAAAATAACTGAACATCATCAGCACTGAATTGTCTACTGTTCTGGGGCAGTGAGACGAACACACTATACGAACACTAAAAAAATGCAACAGCAACCACACCCATCACGGCCACATAAGGTCTGCCGAATAAAAGTGTAGCTGGGGGAAATCCTGTGGAAGTATGTGGGGGCTTCCCTGTAGGCGAATAAAGCTGCAGGTATACAAAGGTCCCAATCTTCAGGTTTCTGTTGTCCCACTTTACATAGCATCATGTTGAGGTTTCCGTTGGCACGTTCTACTAACCCACTTCCGGCGGGATTATAAGGGCTTGTGTAGATGTGCTGGTTCCTCAAGATCTTAACGATCTCATCCATTAACAGGTTACGGTATGGGGATCCGTTATCTGTCAACACTTGTTGAGGGAATCCGAACCGAGTAAAAATCTGCACTAGGGCTTCTGCGACATGCTTGGCATCCGCGCATGTTAGCGGTATAGCTTCTGCCCATAAAGTGCATGTGTCGACTAAGGTCAGTATGAACCTGTTTCTTCTTTTAGTCCTTTCTAAGGGTCCTAAAATGTCGATCACAACCCGTTCAAATGGTGTCCCCACTACTGGAATTTCACCAATGGAAACTGCGGGAGTCAAATGCTTGGGTGCCACCCGTTGGCACTTGACACAGGATTTCATGTATCTGATAATATCAGAGTTCATTCCTGGCCCCCAATAGTGAGTGTATTTGCTGATTTGTGGTGTTCTGTCCCATATGTCCGCTAAAGGAAAGAGAGTGCCCTATTTCTAAGATTTGGCTTCTGTACTGTTTCGGTACTAGGAGCTGATTGAAACCTTGTTCAGGCTTGCCCGTTCTGCGATAAAGTACGCCATCCTTAGAAAAAATGTCCCCGTGGTGTCTAGGGTCCTTAGCCATGGGCAGTTTTCTAAAGCAGGGTGCCAAGGTAGGGTCCTTTTGTTGCGCCTCTTTAAGTTCCTTAGGTAACAAATTTGGCGCAGGCTCCCGTTCCTTCTTGGTTTGCCCTCTTGTGGTTACTGCTGCCACAATTGGCTCTTCCGGTTTCCCAATAAACACATATCTACCGCCCAGTATGACTGGGTAGATCGGGTCATCCATAACAGCCGCTTTGATCACACTGTCGCATAGACATTTATGATCAATAAGTTTTCTATATTCTTTCTTTTCTACCCATGTCCTCTACTTTATTAGCGCTCTTTCATCCTTTTCATGTTTTTTTCGCATTCGTTCGTTTGCAACAAAATTTACTTTCCCATTCTGACGTTTACCTGTTTCTTTTCTCTTACTGAGTACGCATTGTATTACATCAGATGTCAGTAGCTGCAGGTAGACGGAATGCGTCATAATTCATTTCGCTGGACATAGATGTAGACAATTGTCTACATTTTCATCTGGTACGGGCGTTTCTTCAGGCTAGTCGCTCGGCGATAAGTGTGATATGACACGCAGCGTTCTAAAATGAGACATATCGTCTACATTTTCACCTGACACCACGCTCCTCCGGCCAGTCGCTTTCCTGAGGTGTGGAAAGCGCCAGACATGCATCGCTCAGAACGGCCACATGTCGTGTGAGGCGTTAAGACGCGTTTTGGCAGGTTATGGCAGGGTCTGAGCTAATGTGAAGTGTTAGGAAGGGGGAGATACCGGTGCTATTTCGGGTTTGCGAAATAGCGTGCATCCTTTGTCTGTTTAAGATATATCTACCCGAAAGAGTTTTAGAATGGTCATTCATACTCAAGATTCGCAGTAGACAGATCACTCGGGCTAGGAAATATCTTGTATATTGAAAAAGTTCTGAGTTTCTTGGCAACATTTTGCCGAGTTCTAGACTACCATTATATTGAAGGATTCTAGTTTCGTGGTATTTAATCTGTAGTTCTGTGTGGAGGTAAATATTAGATATCTAGTATTATTTGTGAGTGATTAAGGGTTAATCGCCGATTTATTTCATGAGTTTCTTTTGTGCAGTAGGATTGATTTATAAGTCTGTTATATTCTCTAGCTGACGTGTTTCAGTGGAAAGAAGAATAAATTATAATTTCTAGCTTAAAACTCATGCAGCTATAAAATAATTCTATTTAACTGACCAGTCGAGAATATTTAAACTAACTTATAACTGCATAGATTCATCATTGAGTATTGACGAAATACGTATGTATTTCTAATTCATGATGATTGATTTTATGAATATAACTTATTTCACGGGAAGTTTTAAACAATAAGTCAAGCTCTCCGCTTGCAGTTTATAATGTAAGTTATAACCGGAGTACATAGTATGTATAGTATTTGAGATGTTGTTTTTCTTTATACAGTGAAAACTGGGGGTAACCCAACTTTACCAGCGTTGAGTACACGAGTAATATCTGTGAAGAACTAAAACATTTTCCTTAAAGACTTGGTGTTAACCTTTACAAGAACTTTAAGATTTTAATGAAATAACTGCGCCTACCGAGCCAGATTAAATTCTTCCTGATAAAAACATCAAGTACATGTCAGCCCTTGGGCGAGTAACATATTACAAGAAATTAACATTCCGACGATTTTAAAACCTTGTGGTGTGACCCAGAATTTTACCTTTGATCGAAATTACAAACCTGCCATTTTTCCTAAGTAGTGGAAACCTCGTGATTCTGACACTGTGAGCCCGTTTAAACTTTCTTACCCAAACTGATTCAAGTGACCTTAACAGTAATCTTAAAATAAACTGGTGAAGTGAATGCTCCCCGGAGCAGTGGAAGAAACCTGTATCTGCAGAGCTGGGACTCTCTTTATCCAAAGAATACAGATTTACTGTAGAGAAGTGTCCTAAAGTTTGCGCCAGACGGCGAACAACAGCACGATTGTAGGTAAGAATGTATGACAGGGATCCCTGATGACTGAATAGAGTGAATGCAGGACTGAGCGATTCCTTTATTGTGGTATTTTGGCACCCATTTTTTTTCTTACTTACTTACTTAGTCGTTCCCCTTCTACCGTGAGGTGTAGAGGTTTGGAAGAGAGAGCGCCAGACTATCCTATCGGCTGTCTTCCTCCTGGCCTGGTTCCATTCTAGTCCTCGATCCTTCAACGATTGTCTAATGTTGTCCTCCCAGCGGACTCTGGGTCGTCCTCGGGGTCTGGATCCTTGGCTCTTTGTTTCCCATGCTTGTCGTGGTATCCGATCTTCTCCCATTCTGCAGACATGGCCAAACCATCCTAATTGGGACTGTTCTACTTGGGTCTGCAGGGGGTAGGATTTAAGGCCTTGACGTATCGTCTGGTTGCGTACCATGTCTCTTCTTGTTACTTCAACCACCTTCCTCAGATATCTCATTTCTGAGGTTTGGATCTGGCTTTTATGGGTTGTAGTCATTGCCCATGACTCGCATCCATATGTTAAGACTGGGACATAGGTGGAACGGTATACAGCCATCTTTGTTTTCTTACCAACCTCTCTCTTGCTGAGGAATCCTCGATTTATGGCCTGAAAAAGTCTCCCAGCTGCTGCTTTTCGGGTGGCCAACTCTTCTTTGATGCCTCCCTTTCGGTCTATAATAGCTCCGAGGTATTTAAAGTGGTCGACCTGCTCCAGGACCTGTTCTCCCAGCTTAATCTGATGTCTTCTTTCTTCTCGTGATATCACCATGGATTTTGTTTTTAGAGCTGCTTATGACCATCCCTCTCTTCTCCAGCTCTTCCTTCCAGACTTGCAGGTTGGATTGGAGATGTGCCTCTGATTTAGCAATCAGGGCAACATCATCAGCAAATGCCAGCTCTGAAATATAGACCTGTCTCATCTTCCAGTAGCCCACTGAATACTTTCTTGTTCTCTCCTTACATGCCTTGATGACATCGTCCATAAGGAGTATGAAGAGGTAAGGTGATAGGATATCACCTTGTCTTACACCAGTGGTGGTCCTGAACTCTTCTGACTTATGGTTTGCTGTCCTCACATAATTTCTGCAAGACTTGTAGAAGCTCTGTATAGCATGAATCAGAGGTGCTGGAATATTCTTCCTTGCCAAACAGTCCCAAAGTTTGCTCCAAGGGACCCTGTCAAACGCCTATCCAATTGTGGCTCACATTTTTTTTCTAGCTGTCTTAAATTTCTTTATGCAAGTTTTGTTGCTAACAAATATTTTTCCTTAGGATAGGGCAGAGTATCCAAGTCTGTTCATACCTTTAAAGGGAAGACTTAGACTAAATCATTTGTATCCGTGACTCTTTAGGAGCTATCACTTTTCTTCTAACAGGACTGTGGGCTAAACATCGAGGGAAAGGATCATACTGTAGGTCTATCATTCTTGTAGCATTTTTATTGACTCTATGACTATTTGTATATGCTTTGATGTAATTTTATGTGTTGTGATGGAATTTTCTGATAATTAAAAATTCCCTTGAACTTAATCAGTGTGTCGGGTCAGCTCGTTCCAAAATATCTATATAATCATTGTTATAGTTTTCCCACGTGTGTGCGTCTACATGTCGTCAATTGTGTGTGTGTGCACGTGAGTGGTAATATATATCTATATATATATATATATATATATATATATATATATATATATATATATATATATATATATATATATATATATATGTAGTCAATAGACTTTCTGACTCCACTAGATCTATGTAGAAGATAGGCTAAAAGAGAGAAAAGATTCTCGATTTCAGAGACAGCCTATATTGATTTCTACCATCTCACTCGTGGAAATCTATTTCTACTATCATCTCTCACTGTGGCTATCACTCATTCTAATCTATTCAGAAGGGACCAACCCAAGTCTTCGCTCGCTAATCGAGGCGAAATATCAAAATTCTACCTGACTATCGGGTACAGAGACAGGTGTCCCTCGCCATCAAATACTCGCCGATTTCGGAGGTACCCATTGCAAGGATCTCTGGTCCGACACTCTATCAAAAATCCAGTCCAAATCAGAGGGGACCCAACCAAGCGATCTTTAATTCCCCTATCAAAAATCTACGACAGACACCTCTGCCAAAATCAGAGTGGATCTCCACCAATGCGATGGGAAGCGTTGTTGGTGCATCACTCTTAAAAACTCCAGAAAGTTCGACGGTTTCTTCTGTCTCTTGACCGGGTTTGACCAGGTGTCTGGCAACAATGCAATCAAAAGAAAGCCCCATGTCAAAAAGACAATAAGTTGAAGACCCGTTCAAAATAACAGTACCTCACGTTGAGGGCCTATTCCCCTCAGGTTGAGAATCACTGACATCAATTCTACCTTCTTGCGAGACTGTTTGCAAGCATCCGATGCGTTTAGGCTCGGTATGCTCGCTCTGATCATATGTCCCGTGCGCAGAGATTTTCCCTTTGTCACCTTGTCCTTTCTGACCGCGCTGCCATGTAGGACGGTTGGGTTTATCAGATTGTTTGTTGTTGGTGGGTACTTGTTTATGTAGAACTTAGATTTTTCAGGAGGGGAATTCTGGGGTCCAGTTTCTCTGTGGTTATGCTGCTGAGAAGAATGGGAAGATTGATCTAGATTATTCTTTCGAGAAAGGTCTTCTGTCGGTTTACGTTTTGCGGCTGGCAGTTCAGCCAGCACATTGGGATATCGCTCAAACTTTTCCAAAATGTCTTCCAGCTTTTCTGCCCCTTGCTCAGCTAGAAATCGACGGGTGTCACTCGACAAAGTATTCTTTATCAGTTCGGTTATAACGAACTCCTCAAGTCCTTCATAGGTAGAGGCAAGCTGCGAAAGCTCCAGGCACTTTGTCAAGTATCCCTTTAGACGAGAAGAGAACTGCTGAAAAGTTTCAGAGCTCTCCTTTTTGCTGTTACGGAACAGTTGCAAAAATTTGCGAACGTTCATTTCAAATCGTTCAAGTAAAGCTTTCTTCAACACGTCGTAATTGTCTTGTTGGCTGCTTTCCAGTTTTGAGTACGCATCATAAGCAGACCCTTTTAAAGCCTGGGAAAGTTTCAAACACCAACGCGACCTCTCTAAACCGTACAGATTTGCCATTTTCTCAAATTTCTCTACATACGTGTCAATCTTCTCATTAGGGCAGGGGAAAGATTCTAGAGCAAAAGACATAGCGGTGAGTGGAGGAGATTGAGTGTTAGGAGGATCAGTTAAAGAAAAATGAGGAGAAGACTCTCCATTGCTGGAGGTAGAGGCAGCCCCACGGTTTTGGACCTCTAGAGCTTTAAGCACTAAATCGTGCTGTCTCTCCTTCTCTCTTTCTTCCCTCTCCTTCTCTCTTTTCTCATGCTGTCGTTCCTTCTCTCTTTCCTCATGCTGTGCCCTGCGAATTTCCATTTCTTCGTCAATCTTCTTCTGCTGTAATTGACGCTCTTCTTTTCCCTTCCTCTCCGCTCTATCTTCCTTCTCTCTAGCTTCTGCTTCTTTCTTCTCTGCATCATATCTGTAAAGTTCGTCCCTGAGAAAAGCTTTCGCTTCTTCTCCTTCCAATCCCTCTTCCCTTGCTTCCTCTCTGAGCATCTGCCTAAGCTTTGCCCGCTCTGCCATTGCAAATAGCTGACTGAGATTTACCAGAGAAAGAAGTAAGAAAAAGGATACACTGGTTCTCTACCACTTACAAGAAATTACAAAACAGAAAAGATCTATTATTAACTGGGATACCTCCTTATAATTAATTATCTAACTATCGCTGCTATTAACTGGCAATTAAGGCTCCTAATGCAGACGACTTTTCTTTCACACAACATGCCTAAGAAAAATTCACCGAATCTTTTGGCCAAATACCATCACTAACCAAGATCTGCTTACTCGTAGCAAGCAAGAGGACATGCACACCATCATAGCTGGCAGACGCTGGAGCTGGGTTGGTCATGTCCTCAGAAGAGACCCCGATGCCATCACAAGAACAACTATGCTTTGGACCCCTGAAGGAAAACGAAAGAGAGGCCGACCAAAAACAACCTGGCGGAGGACTGTGGAGGCTGAGATGCAAAGAATGAACCAGAGTTGGGGCACTGTACGAAGGATGGCCACCGACCGAGCAAAGTGGAATCAATTTATTGTTGCCCTACAAGACGCCACTAGGCGTGATGGCCACTGACTGCTTTGACGGTCGGCGGCTAAGGATCAAAGAAGAAGAAAGAAGAATGCAGACGACTACGCCAAATAAATGGTAGTCAGATTAATCACTGAAAAAAACTAAGTTACTACAGTGGAAACGAAAAAAAATGTATTGCAAACAATTTTAAGGAGAAAAACAAATTCCCTTAATTTTTAAGTCCACTATCAAGTTCATCCCTGAAGTCAGTTAGTGTAAGGGAGGCAATTTACTGGACTAAATAGTCTGAACGCGCTCCTTAGCTTAGCTCAAAACACCTTCTGCTTAAAATTTAAAAACCCGTGATTGTTACACAATCACACACTACCAGCGGCTTTGTATTACACAATCAATACATAACATATTCCGACAAAGATCACCCTGTAAATCAATTGTATATATATACATACTCTAACAATGCTGTGGAAAAACAATAGATATATTTGTGTGGTCATCTAGCCAATAAACAGATCGTTAGTCTAGGGGATAGTTATTTTTAAAGATATATTACTCCACGAGACAACCACACTCTTTCTCTATCTAGACTATAAAGATTATAAGATCAAAATCCCGGTAAACGAAAAATTTCTGTCTTACTTGCTCAGGATTTGAGTTCAATTCCCGGAAAACGAAAAAATTTTTCGTACTCGCTCAGGGTTTGAGTTCAATTCCCGGAAAACGAGCCCACATTTGTCGTCTCGTTTTCATATTCCAAGTTCAAAAATCCCTCGGACGAGCACACATTTGTCGTAGATTTTTGATAGGGGAATTAAGACATAGATTGGTCCCTTCTGTATAGATTAGAACAGGTGATAGCTCAGTGAGAGGTAATGTAACAAAAATAGATTTTCACGAATGGGATGGTGGAAACTAGTTGGAGTCTGTCCCTGAAATCGAGAAGCTTCTCTCGTTCAGCCTATCTCTACAACAGAACTTAGTTAGTCAGACAGTCTACTAGAATATATATATATATATATATATATATATATATATATATATATATATATATATATATATATATATATATATATATATATATATATATATATATATATATATATATCACCAATCACATACACGCACACACATAAGTGACGACAGTTAGACGCACAGACGTGAAAACTACATCAATGGAATATGGATCTTTTGGGACAAGCTGACCGACACACGTAATAAAGTTTATGTACATTTTATTTATCATAAAGGACTTCACAACAATATTTTGAATATCAAATCAAATACAAATAAACATAAGTTAATGAATTAATCAAAAGAGTTAGACTCATAGGTGTAATCCTCCCTCCCTCTGTTGAGACAAGATCCCGTTAGAAGAGAAGTTATTAACCACCAAAAAGTCAAGGATTTATACGCTATGGTCTAGAAATTCCCTCTACAGTAAAGAACAGAGTTTATACGTTAATCTATTCTGGAAGGGAAACAGTATTAGCAACAAAAAAAAAGAACTTTGCATCAAAAAAATACAAAGTTAGTACATGGGTTACACTATGAAAGAATTATTTCTCCCTGCTTTCTCTCGCTCTGACAGACCTGTGATCACAACCATTCACTCTTACCTAATAGGTGCTTTCACTACATCTGGAACAATCGTAAGGTACATGCAGCCCATCCAAGGTTTGGTTATTGGCGAATCAAGCCCCAGTTTCTCCAAAGAATAATTAATTCAAATGATGGGAAACGCTGAATTCGTGGCTGGTTGTAGGATGCTGATTATGTCACTTCAATTTTTGTCCAGGTAGTAAAATACTTTAAGAGGTCTAATGTTCACAGTGTACAGTAGCTTGGAATATTCAATCATTGAATCGAGTGTCAGGTAAATAAATCTGTTCAGGATAAATCTTCTTCACAACACAGTGGTTGTTATTCAGGTAATGTCAATGTTTGAGTTTATCGCCACAACTGGCTGAAGGTATATGAACTTTGGAATGAGAAATCTGGATATTCTATAAGTCCAGTTACAATTTATTCTTAATATACTTTGGGCTGGTACTCTGTCTCTTTCTGGGTGTAATAACACGAGACCAGACAGGTCACCTTGAAAAACCCGATATTTAAATCAGAATGTTCTTTTGTAAAGTTATTATCAGATTCATATGAAAGCCGCTGGTAAGGTTTAGGGTTTGACCCAAATACTGTGTAAAGGAGAAAAAGATACAAATACTTAACATAATATATAGTATTCACATCCTATCCTTACCCCGCGTAAAATATAATATATTTAACCACTTCGGTTATTTAACTTTAAATTATAAACTACAAGCTTAGAGCTTGTCTTATCGTTTAAAAACTTCCGTGAAATAAATTCTAGTCATTTAAAAAAATCAGTCATCATGAATTAGAAATAAATACATATTTCGTCAATACTCATGAGTGTATTTACTTAGTTGGTTAAAATATTATCTGACTGGTTACTAGCAGTTAATACAATTTTTATTATAGCTGGAAGAGTTTAGCTGGAAATTATTATTAGTTCTGCTATCCACTGTAACACAATAAAACTTTGAGAAATATAATGTCGGACCTAACTAGTAACCCACTCTGCACAAAAAATAACTAGTAAAATATAATTGACGGTTTAACTAGTTAAATCACTCAAACTACTAGTAGATATATTATCTTCACACAAACTAATGAGACTATTCTCCAACGAAAACTAAGACTTTACTTTTACAAGTGATTCTAGAATCGTAGCTAGATGTCTTCTGAACCTATGGAGTACTGGATAACTAGAGTTAGAATGCTCTAGTATATATATCTCTGAAATCAAAAAGACTATTACACTATACATCGAAACCAGATTATCTGCCAGATGTTATCACCTACGTTGAATTCTACGTTTCGAATGCAAATCAAAGATCTTTCTCACCTAAAGCCGAAAACCCGACTCATGCTCTCTCGCTTAGATCGGCATAACGTAATTGGCTAAACAGTGCAAATTTCTTCACGTCTACGCTTGTATGGCCATTTCTAGCGAGCAATGACTTTGATCTGGCTATGTTCACCGTGTTTAATTACTTTTTCTAGCGAACAGTTTACAAGGGGAGTAATAAAAATCGTCTCCCTTTGTTCCAAAATTATCTGATCCTATACTCAATGTCTAACGAAAAAATACGTTTAAACTTAACGCCACCTTCCTTTGTTGCAACATATTACAACGATTCTCGATCTCTGGCGTTCAAAATTAAATGAAACCGGCTCACATTAGCTAATCAGGTCTGCTGGCAAACTCTCATCAAAGGGAATAGCGCACAGCAATAAATTAGGCGTGCTTAATTAGAAAAGAGAAAAGACAGAATCTCAGAGTGTGTAGGGGTTTTTATGTTAAAAACAGGCGTAGGTGAAAGAAAAATGTAGATGAAGAAATAGATATATGAAATCTATAACATAATATGTCACACTCTGGAATGGAGAGCGAGAAGGACAAAACATTTCGTTTTCTGGTGGCGCATTCTTTCTTCAGCAGGCGTCCTAGGTCTTATCTGCCTTTCGGGAAGTACCCAGGCTTTATTTTTATATTTATTTAGATTCTTATGTGTCCTACCTAGCCCTCACTTTCTTTCCTTTCCCTGGCGAAGGCCTTGTGGCCGCAACGTTGGCTATTTTCCTTGTCTGTTGTCCTCGTAAGACGAATCACCTTTTTTGATTTTTTTTTTCATACCCATCTATAGGCAAGGGAAAGATCTTAATAAAAACTGAAGCACCCACTGCGGATAGACTTTTTTTTTCATTTACTGTTTCAAAACGTTCTGTCCCCAGAGTCGAACACGTGGTTAATCTATATGAAGCTACCATTTACATGATCTTTTGAAGATTCCGTAACATTCATAGACAAACCTGAAGGTCTTGATAAATGTTAAGCGGGTCAAAATGACACAGAGGTATCTGACGTCCGCCTCTAAATTCTAAAGGTTCGCTCCAAGTACATGGGAAATAAATGATAGGCATTTATTTTTTATCAGAACCAGTGGATCCTAAAGGTTTTCATACTCCTCTCTGATCTCCCGGATAGTGAGATCGGATGCCTAGCCTTCTCGGATAAGGGTGAACGAACGAAGGGTGAAAAAAAGGAGGTCCCGTGTGCAAATTGCGCCCGTTAAAAATCCCTCGACAGTTGAAAATCGTGAAGAGTAGGCCACGCGGCCGCTGCCCTGGCAAAAATTTACAAATTAGGAAATCTAACCAGCACAACAATATTTATAGAATGTGTGATTCTTGTATACACACACTGGTATTCTCGCCGGTGCTACGGAGTTCGTGCACTGTGCTGAAATCCTTTTTGTGTGATCTAAGGGAGGAGATCGGAGCACTGATGAGGTTGTCCGTGTGCAATTAAGATGGTCCTTAAAACCAAAATAAAACCAAACCAGCAGTTTTTCCAGCACGTTAAACAACTCCATTAATCATTTCTTCCGTGGCCTTTGTCATCTTGTCAACACGTTATCCTCAAAATAAGAAGGCTCGCACAACTAATTGATTGACTGCATCCTTGCCATGTGGTTGAACTATTTAATCTCCTGCTTCTCTATATTTTCTGTATGCCACGAAGTAACAATCTGTTCCTGTTTTCATTGGTATATTATCACTGAAAGCTTAAAGCAGCTTTTATGAATGTCTTTTTTAAGCATATTCCTTTATGTCACAGAAGTTTTATGATCATTAAATTGCCTAAATCCTCTTCTTTTTCTTTCACCCGTATCCTCTATTTTTATTATCACTCTTTACCTTTTTCCTGTATTTTTCGCATCCATTCGTTTGCGAAAAATAATTTATTTCCCATTCTCACTTTCGCCAGTTTCGTTTCTCATTTAGAAACGCATTTCATTGCTGATTAAACTGAGAACGCAGTTATGACGTAACGTGTCAGCGCCTACCCGAGACGCAAAGGGTTAGAATGCATTCCGTCAGACAGGGGAGCAGACAGCTGTCTACAGTTTCGGCTAAGTTTCTGGGCCTGAAGTGTGAGAATTCACTCCGTCAGACATGATGAGGAGACATTTGTCTGGTAGTTTGCATCTGACATGTAGTTTCCAAGGTAGATTCTCAGTGTCAGGTGATATGACACTCACGCTCCACGGCCAGAGTTGGCGTAAGGTGTGAGAAAGCAAAGTGTCAGTTATGGTTCTCAGGATGAGTTTCTCGGGGTAGGTGCAAAAACTGCCCCTGCAGTGCAGACAGGTTGGCTACATTTGCATCTGACACGTAGCGCTTCGGCCGTTTTTTAGACGGAGGTGTCAGAGACACAAGGTGGCAGTTACGGCATGCGTTTAGGTGTTAAACGTAAGCGTTAAAGACGGAAAAGGGGAGAGTACTTCGTTTTGCGAAATTAAACGTTTACCTCTTTGTCTGGTAATAGATATAACCAGAGTTTGAAACTTTCTTTTCATTCTCCAACTTGCAGTAGACAGAATCACTCGTGCTAGTGAATGAAGCTCGTATAGCGAAGTCATTAGTTTCTCGTCAAATTTTGCCGAGCTTCTAAATACCTGTCTAGTGAATTATCCTAGTCGTTGTGAAACTGTAATTCTGTTTGGAGGTAAAATATCATATTAATTATTTAGTATTTTGTGAAGTGTTTAAAGTGTTAAATCGCTTATTTTATTTCACTAGTTAGATTTGGTGCAGAGCGCTTAATTTATATAGTCTGTATTATTTTATAGTGACGAGTTACAGTGGAAAACAGAAATTATATTTCTAGCTTAAACTCAGTCGGCTATTAAGGAATTTAATTTTACTGCTAAAATAATCAGACGAGAATAATTTTTTCTAACTAACTTATAAATGCTAGAAGCTGGTGCGGGTAAATTTTAAGAATGTTTATTATTTCAGGAACCGTCCTCCCGACGTCCTGTGGTAAGAGTGCATTAGACTTCAGGCTTGACACTCCGTATTACTGTGGCCTGCTGAGTACCCTCCAGGGTTCCCCTTGCATATCCCGTTTGAGGGATTATAGCATATGTATTTAAGTTTGGCCAGTCACTCACAATCTCCCTGGCCCGCACCTCAGGTACTCATCAACAAGGCTTAACTTCTTGGCACGATTCACAAATATTTATTAGCACATTACTCCATTTGAGTATGATATGACATCGTAGCTTTTACTAGCACATGTCTCTACTGTCCTTGATTCAGATACTCTCCATTTTAATGGTACAGTCAACTTACGTGCCCAAGAATTCCATACACACTGCTAAGACTAATCTGACATTATACTGTTAGATGAAAGCATAAGGCAGTGATGGTAATCGATCTTGCAGGTGAAATATAAAGATGCCCAAAGGCAATTAACACATTTTAAAAGCAGGTCCTACTGGACACATTCCTTGCATACTGGTCAAACGACACAAGCAGACTGCCGGTTAGAGACGCTAGCTTGTCCCAAATCGAAACTGACGTCTGCTGTTAATTCAAAGCAGGAGTCAAGACGTCACTTCCTGCAACCACGGGATACCGTGTGTAAACAATATATTCCAGGAAGTGATCGAATACGAAACATGATATGATATTTACTCATATCATTTACTCCCCCCCTGGATTAAAATAATGAAAAGGAACTTTTCATTATTTTCATAGTACAATCTTACAAGGTCACTGGAGAAACCATATGACAATATCCAAATACTCAACTGTCATCGTTATGATAGCACCTAGAGGCGTGCTCCATAATCGACAATTTAACACACAAGGTGTGGTATTTAGTAATAACATAACTAAACCCATTATCGTTAGCAGACGCTCTTTTGATACAAATGTGAGGTAACTATATTAATTAGAAGGCAGTGAAGAAAAGTCAATATGTCAGTCATGGCACTCACACAGCATACCATGTCAACAAACGCCTTAAGTCGTTGTTGCAGGCTGAATTACCCCACTCCTAGTCCAAGGGAATTAAGTGTTAGGAATTTAGGAGATACAAGCCGGATTTTGGTTGTCCCGCTTGGTTAATTGATTTAAAAATATAAATCTATTGTTTGCTCGTATGGACGAGAATATAGCGTGTTGATCGCTACAAACATCTCACGGCGTGTCCCGTGTGAGATGAGTTTGTTTAAGTTTTGAGGTGAGCGATATTCGCCCAGCTTGCCCGGGTCAGGTGTTTCGACTGAGGGGTTCTGGGTAAGAATTTTTGAGTGACATTGAGTCCCCAGAGGGTGTTCGGGGAAGAATGGTGTGGCCATGTTAAAGTGTGTAGTGGCCATGTTTTTTCGGAGGGTATTAATTAGCAATTGCTTCACATAAGCTAATACAGATGAAAAACCTATGGCAAGGCACAAGCAAAGAAACAAAGTTACAACTGATCAGAGCATGTATATTCCCAGTAGCAACATACGGCTGCGAGACTTGGACACTCAATAAAACAGTTGCAAAAAAATTACATCATTCGAAATGAAATGCTACAGAAGGATGTTGAGAATACCCTGGACAGAAAAAAAGACCAACAGAGAAGTACTGCACTCACTAAACGTACAGGAACATTGGCTCCTAAATACCATCGCAATAAGGAAGCTGAAATTTTTCGGTCATATAAAAAGACATAATAGTCTGGAAAAAACAGTGATGGAAGGCATGGTCCCTGGAAAAAGGGGAAGGGGTCGACCTAGACGACGGTGGACCCAGGACATCACAGAGAGTCTGAACTTGTCTTTGGCTGATGCAGGTCGACTTGCCCAGAATCGTGATGCGTTCAGAGCAGCTGTAATGGAGACAACGTTCTGGAAAGAATACGTCACATGATGAACCTGGGAATATGTTGGTACCAGAATTGCTAATGGATATTTATGTGTGAATCCATTAGGTTAATATGTGATTTATCTGCAGATATAATGTACATTATTTGATACAGCTGTGTAATAGGCTTTGATGTGCACAGGCTGTGATTTGATACGTATTATTGTTGATAGAGGATCCATGGAGATATATACATTATCTGAGGCCATATGCATTATTTGACGGATCCATGAACATAAATATATTCTTGCACTGCTATGACAGTAGGTGCTATCTGAGGCCATATGCATTATTTGACGGATCCATGAACATAAATATATTCTTGCACTGCTATGACAGCAGGTGTTTTTTTGGAGGCCATACATGGATCAGTATTGAAAATTAGTAGCACTGTGATCTTTACAGGCTACAGAAAGGGAGAGCGCTAAGGATTTCAGATATATTACTACTGAGTGGATCCAGGAACATATATTGGTAGAGCTGCCGTGTTGGTAGCCTACAGGATGAGATAGCGCTGATAGGATCCATGAACATCTTAAAGTTCTTGACGATACGTCGAGGTCGGAGGAGTACAGGCCTTTAGTTCGTATGCAGGGTGAACATTGAGAACTTACCTGTGTTATTTGTTAGTTCGTATGCAGGGTGAACATTGAGAACTTACCTGTGTTATTTGTTAGTTCATATGCAGGGTGAACATTGAGAACTTACCGGTATTATTTCATCTATTATAACTGTATTTCGTTGATGTCATTTGTATGGTGTTGTGGCGTGATTAAAGTGTCTGAGAAACGTCACCAGGCTTTTCTGCAATCAATGACTCTTATGTACGTTACTGTGAGTGACGGTTGCAACACACACTCATTTCTTCACCAAACGCACCAGCACTAAACACGTCAGTATCAGACAACGAACAGTAGTTGTAAAACAATCAGATTGTGACTTTAAGATTGTAACTACCAGTATTTATCATAAAGACGTTTATCATCTGGGAACCAGTCATTATCAGTTTTATAACCCAGACTTTATCAGTCTTATAATCAGACTTTATCAGTCGTGTCGGTATGTAAGTCTACCTATCTATCAAATGAAATGCATAATAAGCAATCAAAGATAGAATAGAACAAATGAGGCAGACAAGTTAAAATATAAGTGGTGACTGTGACAATATGTCAAAATAATTGTTAACATTTGTATGTATGCAATGTCATGTGGTGAATGACAATGTTAATGAGATGTCATATGAAGATATATTACTTAATATCTACACATATGAAAGATATCGGTTATACTAAGTGTAAGCACGAGTGTAATTCACTTCATATAATGATACACTAATGAACCAATGTACTATTCCGAGTGTTATTAAAACTGGTCATGGTAGACCATACACAGTTCTTCCTGTAGAGGTATTTAAAAGAATTAAAATTTCAGTGAGTCAATAGTTCGCACCACATTGTTATTGATTCTTAGTTAAGTATATATGGCGGAAAGAAAATGTTCATTGAAGAAAATCCATTTTCTATCTATGTTGGTTGTTGATGTTTGTCTTCCATGGAATAGCATATACAGCACAGATACTATTGTTCATTCTGTACTTGAGAATTTCATACGTATATGATGAAATGTCATTTCTTGGTTATGTCCCTTTTTGAACTTTGTAGTCAGTAATTTTAGTTACTTCCCTTTTTACACAACGTTTGAGACAGTTAATTAGTGCAAAAAGTTTTGGAAAATGCAGCAAAGTATCTGAATTGCACCGACTTGGATTGTTATACTGCCAAAAGTCATTGTACAACGTGTATGAAGCAACGAAGCATTGTTCTTGAGCAATTGCATTAGACATCATATGACGAACGCTTGAATATATATCTTGATTTTGGATGAACAGTAATTCATCATCATCATGTTGCTTGGCATAGTGTCTCTAGTTTTTCAACCGGTTTAAGTGCATGACGAAGCAATGTGGTTGTAATATCTGAAGTATGCACTATATGAGTTAAAAGAAGGCATGTGCCTTAGTTCATGATGCTACCTTTGCGAAATAATTCCTGACTTGTTCCAAAGGAAGTAGTGTTATTATTGAGCATCAAAGTTGGATTGAAGCAGCATTTGCGGAGACAACTGGCGATAGCGGATGCTTCACACATCTGGATAGCACATCGGCCATCACGTTCAACTTTCCTGCGATGGGTTTAATCTGGTAATTATAGGGTTGAAGGGCCAGTGAGGCACGCGCTGCTTTAGCATTCTTGAATCTCGCTGTTTTCAGGTAAGACAGTGCCCTCTGGTCTGTCTCGAGTGTGAAACTTGCACCAAGCAGGTAACGTTGAAGTTTAGAGAAGCAGAACACAAGAGCCAGTAGCTCTCTCTCAATGACCGAGTAACGTTGCTCCGTCGGCGTTAGCTTCCTGCTAACATAAAGTGTTGGATGTAAACAGCCCTTCCATTCTTGCAAAAGCGAACCTCCAATGGACGTTTTGGAAGCGTCTACTGTAAGAGTAAAATGTTTAGAAGGATCAGGCAATCTCAATATAGGCAACTTGGAAAACAGACATTTTAATCTATTTAAAGTCACATGAACATCCTGACTATAAATACACCTATTTGGTGACTCCTTCTTCACCAGTGATGACAACACAGACGTATACTCTGCAAAATTAGGGATAAACTTACGATAAAAGTTTAGGAGCCCTAGAATACTTCTAACCTGTTTTTTGGTCTTAGGTATATCAAGGTTTAGAATCCTAGAGATAGTAGTATCATCTGTTTTCAAAAAACCTCCTCCTACTTTATAACCTAAAAATGAAATCTCCTGAAATCCAATCTTAGTTTTAGATGGACGTGCAGATAAATTATGACGACGTAGAGTGGTAAGTAAGGATTGAATACCCTTCAAATGTTCATCCCATGATTGATGAAACAGACAAATGTCGTCAATGTAAGTAATAAGGTCGTCTCTGTCAGAGAAGAGTCGTCTCATCATGCGAACGAAGGTCGCAGGTGCGTTAACTAAACCAAAAGACATATAGTTAAACTGAAAGAGTCCTAATGGGGTTGCGAACGCAGTATAAGGCTTGGATCGTTCCGTTAATGGTACTTGGAAATAGCCTTTAGATAGATCAAATTTAGAAAAAAATGTAGCTGTAGCTAGTCTATCTAATAAAGATTCCAACACGGGTAGTGGTTCCGCGTCGTGGATGGTGACCGAATTTAGACGTCTAAAATCTATGCATATACGTATAGATTTGTCTTTTTTCCGGATCAAAACCATCGGAAAACTATAAGGGGAATGAGATGGAGAAATGACGTTTAATTTCACCATCTGTTCTAGTTCCTCTTTAACCTGACATTGTAAATGTATAGGAATAGGGTAAGGTTTCAACTTAATGGGTTGAAAGTCTGTCAAAATGATATCATGTTCGATGATATCAGTGTGTCCTGGGACATCAGTAAGGACATCAGTAAAAGAACGTAAGATAGAAGTAACCTGTTCTTTTTGGAAAGAAGATAGAGTTGGTGATATATCAACATCTTTCCAACTTTCAGTAGACAAGTAGTGAAGACTAGGTAATACTAATAATGAGTCATTACCATCAGTTAAATCCGAATTTTCTTCCTGTATGACAGCCAAAGAAGAATGACGACAGACAGATTGATCAAGAGCTTCAAAGACTGGTCTTAGATATGGTGGACGTGTATGAAACTGCTGTAACATATTGATATGAAAAGTTTTTTCTTTTCCCTCTACTGAGACAATATAATCAACATCAGACAGTTTCTCCACAATCCTGTAAGGTCCTCTCCATGAGACTAATAATTTGTTATCTTTCCTGGGTAATAATACGTAAGCTTCATCACCAGGCCAAAGTTGGCGTAATTTGCGGTTTTGGTTAATGAATAACCTCGCCCTAAGCTTTGCCTTTTCAGATGAACCTACTGCTATCTGGCATGCGTCTATTATTTTTTTCCTCAAATTGACTACATACTGATATGAGGTCTGAACCTCCTTGTTCATCTCAACACCAATTAAAAGTTGTTTTAATATAGACATTGGGCCGCGTGGTCTGGCGCCAAAAACCAATTCAAATGGACTAAAGCCTGTATGTTCATTTTTGATCTCTCGATAAGCAAATAAAATAGCTGGCAGGACTCTGTCCCAATTTTGAGGATATTTAATTGTAACCTTATGTAGCATTTGTTTTAAGGATCTGTTGAGGACTTCTATTTTCCCATTAGACTGAGGATGGTATATAGAACTAAGGGATCTTTGAATCCCAAACATATCCATAACCTGTTTCATAGCATCTGAAACTAACTGAGTTCCTCTATCAGACAGTATGTTTTCAGGAAAAACTATTCTACTGAAAATCAAAAATAATGCATCAGCAATATCTACCGTGGTGATGGTTTTTAAAGGAATAGCTTCTGGCCAGCGTGTGCACATATCTATGCAGGTCAACACATATTGATGACCTCTGGCTGATGTCACCTTTAAAGGGCCAATAATGTCAATGGCCATCTTTGCGAAGGGACGCAAAGAAATATCAGATGCTTGAATGGGCGCATCATGTTTTGGTTTTCTGGTTGCTACACTTTGGCAGATGGTACATGTGCGACAAAATAATTTGACGTCTTTCGTAATTCCTGGCCCAAAAAAATATGACAAAACTCTTTGTTTTGTTCTAGCAACACCTAAGTGTCCTGCACATTCAATGCCATGTGCATGTCGTAAAATGAATGGTCGAAAACAAGCTGGTACCATAATCTGTTTCTTTAAGGAATTAGCAAATTGATAGTTTCTTACTAAAATCCCATTTTTAATAGTATACCAGTGTTTTGCACAGTTATCTATCATTACATCATTCAAATGAGCAATATGAAAATATTTTTTTAAGGAAGTATCATCTTTCTTTCTTTGTATAAAGGTTTCCTTATCAATGAGCTCCATCTGAAATAAATTGTCATCATCATTATTCACATCATTGATTACCTTAATATCATCATTATTTTCCTGTTGATAATGACTTATATCATCATCATTATTTTCCTTTTCTTCTTCATCCTCTGAAGTGATATCTTCAGTTATATCTTCAGGTAACATATCAATGACTGGTTTGTGATGATCATTGTCCATGCGAGACTGAGCTCTGGTAGTCACAGCATTTGAACATAATAAGTGTTGTCTTTCCCATATTTCAATATCTTCCTGTGTACATTCATGCAAGTTAGGTATGTTTCCCAAAATAATTCCAGCAATTGGATTGTCCAAGAGGCATACCAGTGTTCGTCCCGTAAAATAAGGTGTGTCCAAAAATACCTCTGCTGTGGGGTAATATTCCACAGTTCCACCAAAAGTTATGCATTTCACTTGTTTTCCTGTATAATCCACCTTATCAACCAAGGCCTTGCGCACACCAACAGTGGTTGCACCCGTGTCTCTGAGTAAAGATGCTAACTTATTATTGACAAAACCTCTGTTCAAGATCAATGAACCAGTACTTTCAAAAGATGACATGACTGGGAGAGGGTGTCCGCATAATAATCTTGGCACTCCTTGAGGCTGAAATAAAGAATTGCAATTAGTGCAGTTATCACTATTTGCTAAGTCTACACTGCATGAATTTGCATGTGCTACAATATCATTATGGTTCTGATTATTATCATGAACAATGGCATTGGTACTTTCAGTGTTTCTTGATTGTCTGGAAGTATTGTTATGATAAGATCTTTTATTTGCATTTTGATCATTTCCTCTATAAAATGATTTCTGACCTCTATTTGCTTTTGAGTTATATTCTCCTCTACTTTGCCAGTTATTGGACTTAAATGAGGTTTGTGGATAAAAGTTATCCTCCTGATATGAATTCCAATGTCTTTGAGGTTGGTATTTATTAAAATTGTATCTACCTCTATTTTGACTGTAATTATGTGATGGTTTAAATCTTTGATTCCTATCCATGCTGTTTGATCTATACCTAGGTGCATTGTCTTGGAATGATCTGGCCGATGCAGCTGGTAATGAGTCCCTTACATTGTTTTTGCTCAATACTCTATTAGGATGTGCAACTTGATATTGACGTCCTAAGGTTTGTAATTTAGTTAGGTTCTCTGGTTTTCTTTCCTGTAGGAACGCAAGAAAATCAGAATTAATCGATGACAAAACCTTGTCTCTTAGAATCAAATCTGACAAACCCTCAAAAGTTTTTTTCAGTTTTGGATAGTTCAATCCATCTAGAAAAATTCAGTTTAACAGCTGAAATAAATTCAGTGAAATCTTTTCCAGAATCAGGGTACAAAGATCGAAATTTCTGACGATAGCCCTCATCATCTAATTGATACCTCTGCAATAAAATGATTTTAACAGCTTCATAATCCTTTCTAGTCCGGTCATCCAAAGTGGAGACTACAGTTAATTGTTCACCAACCAATAAATTCATAAGTCTACATGTCCATGTAGATTGGTCAATCTTATATTCTTCACAATAAGTTTCGAACCTATTTAGGAAGCATGAAATGTCATCTATGGATGCGTTAAATTTTGACAAATTAATTCTTATGGCAGTAGTATGATCTTTATTTTTATCTTCACCTACCCCAGGATGCAACAGTGGTTGTTGTAATTTTAATTTTTCCAGTTCAATCTCAGCTAATCTTATAGCTTGTTGAGATCTGATCTCTTCTTGAGATCTGGCATAGGCTAATTTTTCCCTTTCAAGAGCCAACTCTTCTTTATGGAGCTCTTCTTGTCTCCTTTTTTCAGCCAATTCCTCTTTGCGAAGTTCTTCTTGTCTGTTTACTTCTTTATCAATATAAGCTTGCAAAGCTGGACCTTCCAAATTAAGTTCCTTTCCAATCTTCAATAAATCCTTTAATGAAGTCATGGTTGCTTATTCTTGTGTTTATCAATAATACACAATATTTTAACTTTTATGTATATGAATATGTCAGCTATATTCAATATTCACTCCACCAATCTCAGATCAATTTATAATTGCAATAGTAGATGTATTCAGATATACAATATGGAGTAATGAAAAAAAAATAGAACCACAACAGGTAAGAACAGCAAGACAGGGTTCGAGCAACTAAAGGAAATAAAATGGGAAAACAAAGGAATAACTATAAAATATACATGAATTAATTTAAACTAATGCTCTATTACAAATAGACAAGCAAGACGCATATCACAACAATTATGACATCTATGAAATAAATGATAGTTAGATGAGAATAGACAATATTACAAACAATAATGCAACGAACTAAATAAAATATAACAATGACAGTACTTATGAGAACCAACAATAGATAAACATGACTACACAGCTAACAAAAATGGATCTGTTAAATTCAATAGAGGCAAACTTTTATACAACCAGCAGAGTATGCTGGGTCCTCTATCTGAATCACACAGATACGGCCCTATAGAACGCTTGATTTGCTCATTCGACCTAGCTTTCGCGGTATTGAATGATCACAAACCAAGTCCCTCCATCCAGCCCGCTAGTTACAAAACCAAAAACACGTAATGAAAACACATACATGGCGAAGTCAGATATCAGGCAAACAGATTATATTCACAGCCAAGCTGTATGTAACAATAAATAGACTTATCTGTTGCCAAGAAAACACTCCCTCTTGAGACTTCGACAAGGAAAGGATGTAGTGATGATAATAGCCTAGTATTTGGTTAGGCTTAGAATTGCTTCATGCTGACATCGAAGGACATCGATATGGTTCATGATTTTTGATAAAATACTTGCTTCTTGAATAAAGATAGTCAGTTCCTATGACTTCTGTGTAATAATGGGTCACTTTTATAACTTAGTGACAACTTGAGGCACATTCATGATGATGGAAATCCCTTCCATTCATAAAAACTGTTGGCAGACGATGCGTGCCGCCATTTCGAAAAAATAGTCCTAGATTCGTTAGGCGCTCTTAGGCTTGTAAGGCATCCAATGGCTTTGGCCCCCAGAAACTGGTGCGGGTAAATTTTAAGAATGTTTATTTTTTCAGGAACCGTCCTCCCGACGTCCTGTGGTAAGAGTGCATTAGACTTCAGGCTTGACACTCCGTATTACTGTGGCCTGCTGAGTACCCTCCAGGGTTCCCCTTGCATATCCCGTTTGAGGGATTATAGCATATGTATTTAAGTTTGGCCAGTCACTCACAATCTCCCTGGCCCGCACCTCAGGTACTCATCAACAAGGCTTAACTTCTTGGCACGATTCACAAATATTTATTAGCACATTACTCCATTTGAGTATGATATGACATCGTAGCTTTTACTAGCACATGTCTCTACTGTCCTTGATTCAGATACTCTCCATTTTAATGGTACAGTCAACTTACGTGCCCAAGAATTCCATACACACTGCTAAGACTAATCTGACATTATACTGTTAGATGAAAGCATAAGGCAGTGATGGTAATCGATCTTGCAGGTGAAATATAAAGATGCCCAAAGGCAATTAACACATTTTAAAAGCAGGTCCTACTGGACACATTCCTTGCATACTGGTCAAACGACACAAGCAGACTGCCGGTTAGAGACGCTAGCTTGTCCCAAATCGAAACTGACGTCTGCTGTTAATTCAAAGCAGGAGTCAAGACATCACTTCCTGCAACCACGGGATACCGTGTGTAAACAATATATATCAGGAAGTGATCGAATACGAAACATGATATGATATTTACTCATATCAGAAGCCTCATGAGTGAGGACGGAATACGCATGTATTCCTAATTCATGAGGATTGATGATTTTTAAAAATAACTTATTTCACGGGAAAATTTAAATGATAAGACAAGCTACGCTTGCAGTTTAAATTATCAGTTATAGAATGTATAATTATTTGATATGTGTTCTTTCCATTTATATATAGTGAAACTGTGGTACCCAAACTTTGCCAGCGTTTTAGTACAAGAGACATACCTGTGAGAAACATAAACAGTTTTTATCTTTTAACCACGTGGGTTTACAGGTTAACACCTGTCTGACAGTGCGTGTGTCTTCATAAATAGACAGAGTACAACTCTCACTAACGGGTTTTATTAAAGACTAACTGGTTTATACTGGGCCTTTGAGCCGGATCAGATTTTCTGCACAAACTTTATGTACAAATTTAGCCATTGTGGCAAGTAACATATTAACGTCAGTAACATTCCGACGGAGTTTTGACAAGTGGTGGTGTGACCAACTAAATTCCTATACTGAGAGAAGGTGCCGACCTGACATTCCTCATTCGTTTGAAATCTAAGATGTTGACACTGTGCTCGCTATAAACGCTCGTGCCTGGACAATTTTTTGTGACTTAAACAGACATCCAAAACAATAGTATTCCCAAGAGAACGGTCCCGGAAGTAGAGAATTCAACCCGTCTTTTTGGACCTGGGGTTTTCTTGGCCAAGATTACCATTGAAGATTCTGTATGGGCAAGTCCTAAAAATATTGTTTTTTTGTTCCAGAAGTGGCTATCAAAGCTGTGAGTATGTACATGTGCACGTGTGCTAGGCTGAATGAATAGAGTGTATGCAGGACGGAGTGATTTCTTTATTGTTATAATTGGGCACCCATTTTGCTGTCTTAACTTTCTGTATGCAAGTATTGCTAATCATATTTCCCTTAAAATAGAGCAGAGATACCACGTCTTTCCATACCTTAAAAAGGGGGGAAAATATTAGACCTAATCATATGTATCTGTGACGTGTCGGGCTATCATCTTTCTCCTGACGGGACTGTGGGCTAAACAGCGAGATAAGATCATACTGTGGGTCTACCATTTTTGTAGCATTTTTATTGACTGTATGACTATTTGTATATGCTTTGATGTAATTTCTATGTGTTGTGAAGAAATTTTAGATGATAATTAAAATTTCTCTCTTGAAATTAATCAGCGTGTTGGTCAGCTCGTTCTAGAATATTTATATAATCATTTGTTATAGTTTTCCCACGTCTGTACGTATAACTGTCGTCTTGTATGTGCGTGCACGTGAGTGGTTATATATATATATATATATATATATATATATATATATATATATATATATATATATATATATATATATTTAATATATATGTGTTTAGACTGTCTGACTCCTCGAAAGCTTTAGTAGAAGATAGGTGAGAGAGAGAGAAGATTTCTCGATCTCAGAGACAGCCTCTAAATCACATGCTACCATCTCACTCGTGAAAATCTATTGCTATTACTACTTCTCACTGTGACTATCACTTATTCTAATCTATTCAGAAGGGACCAACCCAAGTCTTAATTCTCCTATCAAAAATCTACGACACTTTACTGTACATCTCAAAATGCCCAGTTTGGTTGGTTTTCTTTTTCTTTTCTGTACACCTGTTTCTCTACCATGGTGCTGAGTCTTGATTTCAATGTTCTGTGTTCTTTTTTCTAGTACAGTATTTTGTTTTGGATTTATGCGTGGTGGTATATTTGAGTTTTTTATATGTCTGGCTGTAATTTTTAGTATACCTTTTGTAATACTGTGCGCAAAATTAATTAATTAAATTAAATAATAAAAAAAGGAAAGAAAAAGAAATGGGCGGAGTTGGGAACTCTGAAGCGAAGCAAATTTGTAGTATCAATGAAAACAAAGATAAGAGCAGTAAATGCCATATCAACAACCAAACCCATGTAGGCCTACACAGTAGCTCCCTATTTGGAAACAACAGCGCTTCGCTGAGATGATAAAATACATTTCTGGTTATTGAGAGAAAGAACAATAAGACCTAAAAAGAAAGAGGAGCGCTAACCACATAATACACAAAGAAACATTACCGAGGCAGCATCTGGAACCACGCATACATTGATGTATCTGCAACTAATGCATTGGAAAATGGAGGTGGAGACATCTTAAGCTCCCTAAAAAAAGCTGTCAGGGGCAAAAGGGAAATTGTCAAATACATCAGAGCAGAGGCCTTGAAAACAGAGACCAGTGGCTTTCTCCACAGATGCGGTGTCAGTAGCTGCAGCGATGTGGAGCCAAAATAATGTTGACCTAGTTAAGCTAAGAGCTGTACTCTGCAAAATATGTCAGGGATACAACAGAATGGTGACAGTTGATCCCATCTCAGTGGCAATATCACTGGCAACGAAGAGGCTGGCAGTATACTGTATATATATATATGGAATGATATCACAATTTTAAAACAGATTGTTCATGGTTATGGCCATATAGTAATGAAGAATACATATGACACTTCATGACTCGTTATGTGTTAGTGATTTCATTCACACGCGAGCGAAGCTGACACTCTGGAGGGGGTCTCATAATGCTTGTTGATAATGGCAGATGGTGGTGGATTGTGTGTCGTCCTGGACACCCCTATCTTTCCTACCCTTCTCCACCTTGTTAACAATATAGCTGTTGGGAGATATTGTTTTTTTTAAATTTGTGTTTTGTTTTAAAGGGAAACGCACACACCCATACATTCACACAATTTTTCATTTTTGATTTACTCTATTTGAACTGAGTGAAGTGGGGAGTTGATACCATATTTCGATTTTGGAAATCAAAATTATTGTCTTGAATTAACTACACTGTATATCCTAATTATAACCAATCAAGGGTTGAACGGATTATTTTTTCTTGAAAAAACATTCAAGAAAAGAAATGTGCATCATGCATAGTAAATCTCGTATCTCCAGCTTTCACCTCCCTTCAATGTTATTATTTTTTTTTAAACACTTAAAATATACAGCACTGGGACGAAAATAAAAAAAAGTGTATCATGTGACTTTTAAAAAAATTAATGAAGAAAAATATCACGTGACGTTTGATAAAGGATAACTAAGAACTATAACCCCTCGAAAATAAATAGTGACGCAAAAACCATGTTATAGAAAAGTTGAGGAAGACCAAAGTATACTAGAGTTCCCACGAAGTAACTTTTCTTTATTAAGATGCCAAGGATAGCAAAGTGATAGCCTAAATACTATTTTCGTTTTACAGTAGGCCTACATGTAGGAGACTTCACAGTACAGCGCTGAACCAGTTGTGAATATGGAAATAGCAAACATGTTTTTGTTCGCTCAAATTTGCATCTATCTTTTCCTGTTCATCTTGTCCTTCTTTACGTGCATACCCGCTGGGGTGAACGTGAGTGACTTCAATGGACATTGCCTACTTTACGCCAAAGGAGACTGGATAAAGGAAGCCAGTGCCAGCATACCCAAAAATGTTGAATGGGGTCCAGACAGCGCATGCAACTTCACAGTATTTATTGGAGTAATAACCCTAATAATTGCATTGTTTTATTTAGTGTGGATATCCGTTATGCTTGCTAAAGGCATTGAATGGTAAGTAAATTGCATAGAATAGTATTTTTTACATCCATGAAGCGTAAATGGATTTTTATTCTTAAGTTTGTAGTGAAAGAAGTTAAGTTTGAGTAGAGTGAATACATCCAGTCAGTTAAATGAACAACTGTGGGCCATGATGTTCTTCGACGTCATTAGGGTTATATTAGGATTCTTAACCCGTAGACCCCTACCCCTTTTTTTACTGGTCTTTGAATTCTTTTTTAAGGCTGTATCGAATGGTGGTCCGCTGTTCTTCATTTCAACCCATCCAGTCTGTTGTACCGAGTTAGGTCCCACATTTCATATGATTGAAATGAACATTAATGGGACGTGTGTTCCACGGCCTTAAAAAAGAAATCAGAGACACAGTAGTAAGGGTTAGGTATCCTAAACCTAACCCTAAATCCTAATTCTAACCTGGGCGACTTATTCAGATAACATCGAAAACACGTCCCACTGTTCTTCATTTGAATCTAACAAAGGTATTAAATTCTGAGTATTATGCCTATATGTATCTTAGGCATATTTCATAGTGCCAAAAAGATCGTGATAGCGGCGCAAGCAGCTTAAAAGAAATTTAGTACTTACTTACTTACTTAGTCGTTCCCCTTCTACCGTGAGGTGTAGAGGTTTGGAAGAGAGAGCGCCAGACTATTCTATCGGCTGTCTTCCTCCTGGCCTGGTTCCATTCTAGTCCTTGGTCCTTCAAAGATTGTCTAATGTTGTCCTCCCAGCGGACTCTGGGTCGTCCTCGGGGTCTGGATCCTTGGCTCTTTGTTTCCCATACTTGCCGTGGTAGCTGATCTTCTCCCATTCTGCAGACATGGCCAAACCATCTTAGTTGGGACTGTTCTACTTGGGTCTGTAGGGGGTGGCATTTTAGGCCTTGACATATCATCTGGTTGCGTACCATGTCTCTTCTTGTTACTTCAACCACCTTCCTCAGATACCTCATTTCTGAGGTTTGGATCTGGCTTTTATGGGTTGTAGTCATTGCCCATGACTCGCATCCATATGTCAAGACAGAAATTTAGTAAACCAGTATAATTCAGTTACTTGAGCCTTACATTAATTATTAATGTGTGCAAAATCTATAACTTTTGTTCCTGCTCAGTTGAATAAAAAATGCAGTTCATATTTCTTATGTTATTTTTTAACTTGCAGCTCATGGCTCGAAGCATTTGTAAACCTTGTAGTAAATTCCATTATGTGCATTTGCTTCTTTTCGACTGCCTTGACCGTGAGTGTTGGTTACAGAGAATGGTGTAAATTCGTTACAGATCCCAGATCAGGCATTGGAAGGTAAAGTTACTCCTCAGCATTTTATACTCCTTCTGCTCCACATGTACTGTTTATATTCAGTTTTTTACATGAGTTTATATTGAACTAGAAAAATTACCCTAAAATAATGCAGATAATATTGTTTTTGATTATTTTAAATACTTAAAAATGGTATAGTAATGTTTAATAGTGACACTGACAAACCTTCAAACTACTTCCACATAAGCTAACTGACATGGAAAAAAATGTGCTAAATATTTACTTTCACTTTCTCAGAATTTACATAACAGTCATATGTTTAAAAATGTGCAGATTTTCACCACATTGTATAGATGTTTTTTGTTCACATTGCTTATGTAGGAAGTGATGCTATTAAGCCAGAGATGCTCAAAAATAATAATGGCATAAAAAAATAAAATAAATAAAAGGAAGGTAAAGGTAGTCACATAGCAGAAACTGCTGTAGGGAAGCGACGTCTTAGAGACTTAACCATACAAAGACCAGCTTTTAATGAGGTGGGGTGACAAGTCACTTTCCTTGCTTCCTTTGCCTTCAGTAACTCATTAAAGGGATCAGGTACCCATTTTCAGCTGGTTAGACTGGAGCTTGACACAAACAGCTGAAATGCCATTTTCCATCCTAATGTATTTGAGTGACCTTTCATAACTGATTAAGGGATTGAAGAAGAGCACACATTTACCTTTTTTTTTTTTTTTTTTTTTTTTTTTCGTACGCCCGCTAATACTCGAGGCGAAATCTCAGGTTATTACTATGTCTAACCTGACATTGATTTTACGTGAGTATCCCTTTTTACTTGTACAGAGACAGGTGTCCCTCGCCATTCAGGCAAATACTCTCCGATTTCGGAGGTACCCATTGCAGCTGGGTCGGCTCAGGAGCCGCCAATCCCTGGTCGACGACACTCCTTCAAATGTCCTCGCCAGGTCTCGAGTTAATCCAGTCCAATTCCCGGTCGACGAAAAATCCTCAAATGCCGTCGCCCGGGTTTGATCCTGAATCACCCGGTCGCCAGAGCGGTGTTGTAACCACTACGCTAGCGCGGCTCCTTACATTTACCTTTTGAGAAGTAACATCAACAGAGGAAGGAATATATCAGTATGCCACTAAACTAATACTCCAAAACAACTTAAGGAGGAATGGTTGAACCTGATGGGCAAATGGGTCTACAGGATGTGCCATGTACAAAAAAATTATCTACCCAGACAAAAATGACAGTACTGACAAACTATGATGCATGACACAGAGCAGAGTCTTCCAGCTAAGAACAGAACACACCGAACTCAACAGTTACTTAATTAAACAAGTTAAACCATTCACTTGAACTTGATTGCCCCAACTATACCCAGCCATACAAGACTGTTCAGCATGTGCAGCTTACTTGACCAGGACTAACCACAGAAAGAAGAAAGCTATTACAGTGATCACAAGCATTCTAGATGGCACCACTCAATAGCTGTGGAACACATGAACATTTTTCGACTTGGCATTTACTGTGATAGAGCTTAGAGTTTTGCAGCCCTAGTTAAATAACAACAACAAATGAGTATGTCAGTGCGAGGATTAGCAATGCCAGTTTTGCATTCATCTCTCTCTGACAAGTGTGGAACTCTGCAGCTTTCTCCTAGGAAAATAAATTTAGGCTGCTCAACACAAATATAAAATCTGTCCTACTTAAGGGTTTGAAAATGTCGCATGTCATCAAAATTATCATATCCAAACGAACAGAAATTCAACAAAAGATCCTCCGCCACATATTTTGTGTCAGATAGTCAGATACATAATCATAGTCTTGGGGATGACAACCAGACAAAAAATTAGTACAGCTGGAAATTGAAAGGAGAAAGTGAGGATGGATATAATGTACTCTGAGGAAACAACCAATCAGTCACAAGGGGTTTTTCTTGGTTAGTGTTCTTGAAATAGTACAGTATGTGTAGTCTCTTTTAGGTATATGTTTGCAGTCCCAGGCAGATCATACAGTCATCTAGGAAATGCTTACCGAACTCGGGAATTCAGTCTCAACAGATGCTGTAATAATATAGGTGTTCCGAACGTCCGAGTTGATGTGATATCATAGATGAAGCAGGTATTCATTTGCATACATAAGACTGAGGCAGTCCCATGAAAGGAGACAAAGTGGCATTCCATATCTTGAATAAACAGCAATGTCTGTATCACAGTCAAGCTTTACCATGTGGCAACCAGTGTAACAAAACACACCTCCCCAGTGCAACTCAGAGGGAAAGAGAAGTATGGGGAGATCAATGAGAACCTGAAGGAGAATGGTAGAAGAGAAAACCAAAGGAACTAGAAGATGATGGATACAGTTAAAGGAAATTACACAACATGGAAAGGGGTTGGAGTGGCTAAGAGGCATGGCGTCCCCCTTGAATTCTAAATGTACCGGGTTTGATTCCCAGTAGAGGGAATATAATTTATGGAAATTTTTTTTCAGAACAAGTGGTCTTAGTGATGTCATACTCCGCCCTGGTCTCCTGGGTAGTGAGATCAGATGCCTAGCCTTCTCAGATAAGGGCGAATCAATAGGAGATCCCATGTGCAAGTTGGCATGTTAAAAATGCCAGTGCAGTTTTGAAATCGTAAAGAGTAGGCCATTAGGTCGCTGCTGTGGCAAAATAGAAATATTTAGAAACCTACCCATCACAAAAAAATTTATAGAATGTGTGATTCCTATATACATACACTGGGAGTCTCCCAGGTGCTATGGAGTTTGTGCACTGTGCTGAGATCCTCCTTGTGTGATCTAAGGGAGGAGATTGGAGCACTGATGGAGTGGTCCATGTGCAATGAAGATAGTCCTTAAAATAACCAAACCACAACATAGAAATTGTAGTTGAGCACTAACTGCACGCTGTGTCCATGGATGATGAAAATGAGTTATTATAATTGCCGTCAACTGTACCATTCCTGGACTAATTCTGTGGAGAAGCTGGCCGGAACACCATACAGTTCAGAACAACAAACTAGTTTCTAATGTGAGATCATACATAATAAGTGCCCATTGTAACGTAACCATTTTAAAGTCTCAATTTGTTTCAGAAAAAAGTATGTAGCTGTTATGATTGAAATTCATAACAATTGTGCCTATTATAGGTTTAGCTCAACAGGGCTCTTTGTTTGTTTATTTTATACGGGTCACTGATAAAGATGGGTGAGCGACGTTAAGCCGATATGCTTGGGTGGCTCACGTGATACTAGAGGGGCAGAAGTGCAGGGCCTTATTCGATTGTGTGTCATGGCCAGTGGACGTCTGTGTTTGAGCTCCTGATTGTAAAAGTGTTTAAAAATGGAGTTCTGTTATTACTAATACATCAAGATCTTTGGTGAGATGTATCTAGTCATCTAGTTATCTGTGTTGACCAGAAGTATAATTGCTGAGTGTCGAGTGTGGAGAGATAATAAATAATATTGAGAACTAAAGGACAGCCTTCCTGACATGGACTGACTGCCTACGGTATTTCGTCTACTGCATATTGTCTGCCATTATATTGTTGGCATGAACTATTTATTTGTGGAGCTGCGTGCAGTCTTTAATAAAATGTATTTCGTCCATTGTGACTCAAATAATTCTGAGTGATGTTGGCTTGTTGCGGTGTCTGAGAGATTTACTACCCTAGATGTCATCTTGGCCACAGGAACTATCCTGTTATTAAATATTAACATTAACAATATAAAAAGACACGTAACAGTAGCCATTAAAAATGTTGGACAAATTTACTTGATGTGATAACGTATTTAATTCTTTCATGAAAGATTGCTAAGAAATTGTTAAAAATGAATGTTTATTTTCTTACGGAGCATGGACCCAGCACTTCAGTTGTTCTCCTTACAGGAAGCCTGCACCAAGCATTCACATGCACTTGCAGCCGTGGTTTATGTGGCAGTTTGTTTTTACATGATGAGGTTGCCAACCTCATGCACATTCTCATATTAGTTGCTTTGTACAACATGCCTGAGGGTGGAGTAGAACTTGTCTTCCTTTGTCTCTTCAGAGACCTCCTGGAAACAGACTGGGTAAATAGCTAGCCTAATGTCATCATGAGTATTAAGAGACTGAGTACAAAAATAAGTAACCTAAGGTGTTATTGCAAAATCATACATCAGTGTAAACATGTTATCTCTGCTTAAATTCCTATATTGATATCTGTTTAAGTTGTTAATTGTTGTTTTTTGTTTTGTTTTCCTAGTTTTGAGGAAGGGCAGGACATTGCTTAATTCTTATAATGAAATCAGTTAACTAGTTAACTTAGTTCTTAATTCTTATAATGAAATCAGTTAACTTAGTTCTTAATTCTTATAATGAAATCAGTTAACTAGTTCTTAATTCTTACAATGAAATCAGTTAACTAGTTAATTGTCTTTTTTTAAACTAGCTGTGAGGAAGGGCAGTACATTCCCTTTGGTTCATATATAAATGTTGACGCAAGAAACTATTACGTTCAGTGGCAAATAACACAGGTAAGATCATATAAAGGGTAGTATAAGAGAAGACAAAAATGACCATCATTCTGTTAATAAATCTAGAAGTAAACTCATTTAACATTTACTGTACACGTCCATATCCTTTTATCCAAATTCATCAGGGACAGCTGTGTTTCAGTAACCCGATTTGTGTCTGTTTCTAGATGTCATCCAAATCACGTTAAAGAAGTAGCCCAAATTGTTTTAGAAAATTACACAAAGTTGCCCAAAGAAACTTTAGATTTTGGTTTTTGGGTGTTCGGATAAAAGTATACGGACCTGTAGTTAATTTTTTACATATATTCATGTTCAGACTAAAAAACCTTAGAAAATGACTTAAGAAGCAGAACAGATAGTCCTGTTATGTAATTATTTAGGTTAAATCGATCATGATCTGCCGTCAGATGACGGTCGATGATTTGGTTGATCTCACGGTGGTGGAGGGGATATAAAGAATAAAAAAGCTATGGAAATTTCTGACTAGCCCTCTCCTGCAGGCATTTTAAAGTGCTGCATCTGCAGGATTAAAGGTACTTTTTCTGCATTCCAGAAATAAACCCACTAGCTAGCCTACTAAAATTCACTGTTTTCATGAAATGCATGAGATAAGAATGTGATCTTTTCTTTGAAGTGAAGTTAACGTTTGTTACAGTTTCATTTAGTTAGAATTTTGAAAGCTGTATTGATAGAGTTGCAGGAAACAGATTGTTTGACAGAGATAAAAGCTACATATTGGCTGTACTTATTCCAAATACTCTGAAACACAAAAAAAAAAAAAAAAAACCAGCATGGCAGATCTTTAGAGAGCTCAGTGTTTCCAAAGTAGATCCCCACAGCTTCTGAATTGCCTACCACAGGGGATTGATCATCAAGTTTTACCTGTCATCAATAACTTAAAAATAAAAATTTATGGACATTTAATTTCTTGACTTCAGGAGCCACAGTAGCACAGTGGTTAGTGCACTGGCTTCCTAGCTCGGTGGTCCATGGTTCGATCCCCAGTTGAGGTGGGATTTTTTAGACCGCAAACGGCTCTGGGGTCTACCCAGCCTTAAAAAATTGGGTACCAGAGCAACTCTGGGAAGGTTAAGGCTGCCGGCGTGATGCTGACTACGTCACCTCTAGTGTGCCGATGGTCAAGAAAATATGAGCCTAACCATATTCCCAATATGCCTCAATGGGTGTGTAACAAGATCCTTTACCTTTTTTTTACCTAATTTCTTGACTTCCCCGTGTAGTTCCCATGGGTCTCTGAAGAGATTAAGAAAGAATAGGGCTACTGCTCACTCAGGCATAGCATATGAGGCTGGCAGCCTCATCTTGTAACACAAATTGTTACAGAAATTATCACTACAGGAGCACACGAATGCTTTGACACAGGTTTCCTGCATCTGGGACTATCCAAGATGGTGGCTCCATGCTCTACAAGGAATAGAAAGGGAAAGATGAATTTCTTGACTGGTGTTAAGGACTAAGATTGTGTAGACAACGTTGCAGATATAAGAAGAGATTTATAAAGATTGGTCTGGAAAATCAGTGTAATCAGTCTTCTGTCTTGAAGATATTTGTATTGACGTGTGCAGGTTGAAAGCTTGCAGAATTATTATTGTTGGCTTATTCGGTTAACTAAGTGGTTAGAGTGCTTGCCTCTCCCTGCAAGGGTTCTGGGATCAAACCTGGTAGCTTCACACTGCAGTCTACCCAGCTGTAAATGGGTACCTGACTCTGAATGTGTGATTCCTGTATACACACATCAGGATCATCGCTGGTGCTACATAGTTTATGCACTGTGCTGAGATCCTCCTCATGTGACCTCAGGGAAGAGATCGGAGCACTGATGTAGTCATCCATGTGCAATGAAGATGGTCCTTAAAACCAAACCTGACTCTGCTCATGAGTTAGGGAAGGCAAAGGCAGCAAGGAAGACAACTGGTAACCCCACCTCATAAAGCTATACTTAGTTTAGTGAATTCTCTAACACTTCTTTCTCCTACGGCAGTTTCTGACCTGGCTTACCTATATGTGTGCATAGTATACATTTCTCCATGTAAGTTACTGGTTCTCTTGACAGGAACATCAACTAAGGCAGGTAATTTAAAAATGGCTGGAGTTTTGGTCTGCATGGGGCATACCAATGACATTTGAACTAGAAATGCGGTGTTTTTTTTTTTTTTCAGTTGTTCATTTCAGGCTGAAGTTTTTGCATTGTTTTCTGGTATATTTGATGGAGATCCTTTCTGGATTATTTTTTTTTTTTTTTTTTTTGCGTTCGCCCGCTAATACTCGAGGCGAAATCTCAGGTTATTATTTTATGTCTAACCTGACATTGATTTTACGTGAGTATCCCTTTATTTCTTGTACAGAGACAGGTGTCCCTCGCCATTCAGGCAAATACTCGCCGATTTCGGAGGTACCCATTGCAGCTGGGTTGGCTCAGGAGCCGCCAGTCCCTGGCCGACGACACTCCTTCAAATGTCCTCGCCAGGTCTCGAGTTAATCCAGTCCAAATCCCGGTCGACGAAAAATCCCCAAATGCCGTCGCCCGGGTTTGATCCTGTATCACCCGGTCGCCAGAGCGGTGTTGTAACCACTACGCTAGCGCGGCTCCCTCTGGATTATTTAATTCAGCTCCTGGACATGCCTGCTTATTTCATTTACTGTCTTACCAATTATAACACTACAGTAACAACTGGTCTCGTCAAATATTTTTGTAACATTTCTGATTATTATAACAGCATGGGATCACTTTTCTCGTTGTTCATTTCTAGTTTGGGGTGTGGTCAAGCTGGATACTTTGGCTTGTCTTGACGGTCATGTCCTTGATTAAGATGTACAACTACCACAGACAAGAGGCCTTCATGATCAGCGTCAACAGAGAGAGACAGCGGCTTCTGGTACAAGTTGGACACCGCTCAGAACCAGCGTAACTTTGATTGGAAGTTGATCTTTATGTAATAACATTTCTAAACAGTAGCATTTGAAAGCATACAGATTATTACCGTAAAACTCTGTGACAGTAGTTATTCTTAATTAGTGCCGAAAGCTTGCGTAACTTCATAGAAATAGATACTCATTAACTTAAAAAAACTTATTTGGCTCATCATGTCGAAAGCAGATAGATATTTTCCACCTCATTTTCCTTTTTAGCTCCATACGGAGCATGGAACCACCATGGTAGCTGGTCCCCTTACCAGAAGCCTGCACAAAGCATTCACATGCTGTTGTAGTGGTGGTTTCTGTAACAATTTTTTCACATGCTGAAGTTGCCAGCTCCATATTAGCCACCTTGTTCGACATGCCTGAGTGAGCAGTAGTTTTATTCCTTCATTGTCTCATCAGAGACCCCCAGAAACTACACTGGGCTGGTAGACACTTTGCATGGTGACAAATTATATCCTGTGAAGATCACTTGATGTGAGCATAATATATTCTTCTTTGATATTTTCTTTTAATTTTAAGAATATATTGTAATGTGTACTACATTTAGAAAACTTGCTGTTCAAAAGGGTCGTGTTGATAATTTTGCTAATGCTGAAGGGTGGTATAAAACAGATTAATAACACAGACAAAAATTCATCTTTTCTTCCCCCGAGCCCATTCTCTCAATTTTTTTTTTTTTTTTTAAGATTTGTACTATTATTTTTATTAAGTGATTTAAAAACCCAAAAGGTTGTAGTACTTGTTTGTAGTGATTACAAGACAGAAAACTGTTACAGAGTGATCTGGCCCAGAATGGTAACAGAGGTTAAGAGTTTCTCTGTGTTTACAGTATTAAACCTTGATTTAATGGCACCATTTGTCAGTGGATAGCTTTATCGGTTGAAGGATTATAATTGGGACAGGCCAGTGGCTACCGATATTAATTCAGTAAACCTCTTGACAGGGAGCCTTTTATTTTAAAAATCTTCACAGTGGCAGGTTTTTTGTTCTGTTAAAAAATTGCATATAAATGTACAGTATTGTAAAATTAACACATAAACAGTCAGTTACATTATTAAATGTTGCTTTATTACTTCACACATCATAGTACTTCAGGTTTGTAACACATAAACATAGTAATGTAGCCATTTATTAATTACTTACCCTTCAACTACAGATTAAACTCCAAATGGAGCATAGGCCTCCAACAAGTTCAAGCCTTCCTGTCCTGTGGCATACTTTAACTCTCCCTTCTATGTCAATTTCTAACTCTCTTTGGTATGAATTTTCAAGAACCAAGGTCTGCCTTGTAATGTTATCATCTAGTTTCCTCAATTTCTTCTTTGTTTGCCCTCAGACTTCTACATTAAGGACTCTAATAAAGGCAGTAGTCAGCTCAAAGTTCCTGATTTATCCAAACAGTATTTTGTAGAGAGAAGTGGGTTGTTGACAAATGCCACTCTGTTCACTGCTGTAAGTTGGGCAGGACTGGAGTAGATGTTCGGCTGTCATGGGGCTGTTGTCCTATCAGATTTGTGTCCCATCCAATGCCAGCTTCCTTTCCTTACCTCTTGGTCCAGTAGTATTTGTTTGGTTTTTTCCATCAGTTCCACATTGGTGATCTTGTGGTACAACTTTGATCGTTCTGTTCTGCACAAGAACCTGTTTATAAAAGTCTGAATCTTCTTGGTTATCATTTTTATGTTCTTGATGTTTCAGAGTCATAAAATAATATACCCTTGACATTTGAGTTGAAATTCTTATTTAACAGTTGGATTTCTTTGTAATGTCCATTTATTTACCAATGCAGTGAAAGCTATTCTTGCCGTTTGTATTCTTATTTTGATACCACTGTCTACTCCTCCAAGTTTGTCTATGTTGCTGCTATGATAATATGTATGAGTCCGCATCTTGTAAGGATGTTTCTACAGGAAACAGTCTGACCATCATTTGTCATGTCTGTTCTCATAGTCTTTGTCATTAGTCTGTATTTTTTCAGATTCTGTTGCTCTGACCTCTTATCAGCTATTCTCATTGTTATCTTCTGTCTGGTTACAGTGATAGGACATTGCCTTTGGCTGCAGCTTTCTGTGCCTCTGTTGCCAACTTATCAATGTATTTCCTGATGTCTTTTCTGATACTTCTTATGTCTTTGTTTGCTCTTGTGTATTATACATGTCGCAAAATTGGTTTCAAGTCATTGCAAACGGGATCAGTTAGATTTATAAACCCGTCTACGATCGAACGACCGCTTTCAAAATGGCGGCGTATCAGCGAAATGTGTATCGGACAGAGGAAATCGCCAACGATAATAAAAACAGAAGGGAATCCGTATGAAAAGGATTTTACATTTCAGTACAGGGAAGGATGGTGTATAACTGCATATAAGATGGAACGGTAGGAAGTTCTCATTTACGGAGATATATGCGTATTTCGGCTGCCCACAGTTACGCTAAAAGCATGTAAACCCACTTCTGTTCTAAATATTAAAATCAACAAATAACAGTTTGGGAATTTACATGGATAGGAAGATAGAGTTTTATCAGCTGTATAAAACTAGATAAGATGGAACAATATGGATATTATATATGCTGAGAATGAGAAAGGCAAAATTTCAGTCGACGCACAGATCGGCTGAAATCATGGTTCGGGAAGGATTTTTTCAGGTCTAGTCTTAGGCTGTGACGTATCTGCTCTCCGATACGTTCGCGCTATCGTATATAAAGCGTTTCGGTAAAACTCTGAGAAGACCCAACGCAAGAGGTTGAGACAAGACTGAGGGCAGATAACGCCACGACTCTAAATCCATCTGAAGTGTGAGCGGATTGCCAGAAAATTTCAGTCTAAGAGTCTGGAGTCTGAGGGTTCCATGAAATAACTCAAACCAGACTGTCCAGTATCAGAAGCCGGTGTAGTTCATCCGAGGCAATCCCACCAAAGTGCAGGACCCCAAAGAGTGAACTTCAACTGGTCATTGGCATCCCTACTGTTGGGCCTACCAAGTCTGATATCAGCAAAGGACAGTTTCAGCAGTATCAAGTTGGAAAGATAAGTGTCCTGTTTGACACTGACCACCTATACATGTGAAACAGCCAATAGTTGAAAAACAATAAGTAACCATACAGAAACTCAGTCAACTGATGACAGTTATCCTTAAATTCAAAGGACTAATAACAGTGATTTCAGTAACTTTATTATTTAAGATCTTGAAGTATAAACAGACCATAATAGTAATTGTGTGAATACTTTTATATATATATGTATATGCTCTTTTCCAACTAGTAGAAATAGAATATTAGTGTAATTATTAAACTATTTTAACTGTACCTGAGGATTTATTCACTTCTTCCATTTGTGGTTTCAGTGAATGTTCATTTTACTTATCCCCTAGAATATAAGTAATCATAAGATAGTCATAGGGAGGAGACACCTTAAATCCTGGTACTACTTCTTACCAACTGGGCCAGGGTTTTTACAGTCTGACTATTTTTATGATAACAATACACCAGTGCTTATTTCTAAGACTGGGGTATTACTTGTAAGGTCAGAACTCTTTACTGGCATACTCTTACATTTAAAATTATTTATATGTAAGAGTATGCCAGTAAAGAGTTCTGACCTTACAAGTAATACCCCAGTCTTAGAAATAAGCACTGGTGTATTGTTATCATAAAAATAGTCAGACTGTAAAAACCCTGGCCCAGTTGGTAAGAAGTAGTACCAGGATTTAAGGTGTCTCCTCCCTATGACTATCTTATGATTACTTATATTCTAGGGGATAAGTAAAATGAACATTCACTGAAACCACAAATGGAAGAAGTGAATAAATCCTCAGGTACAGTTAAAATAGTTTAATAATTACACTAATATTCTATTTCTACTAGTTGGAAAAGAGCATATACATATATATAAAAGTATTCACACAATTACTATTATGGTCTGTTTATACTTCAAGATCTTAAATAATAAAGTTACTGAAATCACTGTTATTAGTCCTTTGAATTTAAGGATAACTGTCATCAGTTGACTGAGTTTCTGTATGGTTACTTATTGTTTTTCAACTATTGGCTGTTTCACATGTATAGGTGGTCAGTGTCAAACAGGACACTTATCTTTCCAACTTGATACTGCTGAAACTGTCCTTTGCTGATATCAGACTTGGTAGGCCCAACAGTAGGGATGCCAATGACCAGTTGAAGTTCACTCTTTGGGGTCCTGCACTTTGGTGGGATTGCCTCGGATGAACTACACCGGCTTCTGATACTGGACAGTCTGGTTTGAGTTATTTCATGGAACCCTCAGACTCCAGACTCTTAGACTGAAATTTTCTGGCAATCCGCTCACACTTCAGATGGATTTAGAGTCGTGGCGTTATCTGCCCTCAGTCTTGTCTCAACCTCTTGCGTTGGGTCTTCTCAGAGTTTTACCGAAACGCTTTATATACGATAGCGCGAACGTATCGGAGAGCAGATACGTCACAGCCTAAGACTAGACCTGAAAAAATCCTTCCCGAACCATGATTTCAGCCGATCTGTGCGTCGACTGAAATTTTGCCTTTCTCATTCTCAGCATATATAATATCCATATTGTTCCATCTTATCTAGTTTTATACAGCTGATAAAACTCTATCTTCCTATCCATGTAAATTCCCAAACTGTTATTTGTTGATTTTAATATTTAGAACAGAAGTGGGTTTACATGCTTTTAGCGTAACTGTGGGCAGCCGAAATACGCATATATCTCCGTAAATGAGAACTTCCTACCGTTCCATCTTATATGCAGTTATACACCATCCTTCCCTGTACTGAAATGTAAAATCCTTTTCATACGGATTCCCTTCTGTTTTTATTATCGTTGGCGATTTCCTCTGTCCGATACACATTTCGCTGATACGCCGCCATTTTGAAAGCGGTCGTTCGATCGTAGACGGGTTTATAAATCTAACTGATCCCGTTTGCAATGACTTGAAACCAATTTTGCGACATAGCTCCCCCATATTTTAAGCTGGATGATATCTAGCTTAACTATTGGGTACAAGACAATTGCAAATCGACCATTCCGAGGTTAGTTTTCCTTCCTTCTATCCTCCTCAAGCTCTGTGGGATGACGACTAAGAAAATCTGCGCCCACATTCTGTTTTCCAAGAATATATTCATCCTGTACTATCTCTCTCCTTCCTGTTCGGCTTTTCATCCAGGCTCTTACTGCTGGTGAAACCGGGTCGGTAGGTTTCCCATGAAGTTTACCGCCCTCTTTTCGTTGATAGTTGGATGTGGTTTTCCCTCGCAAATCCGTAGGTGTTTGATTTTCGCTACGTGATTTGTTCCTTTTTTTTCCGCGCATGGGGTTCAGACTGCAATTGAACCTGTGTGGGATGTTTCCTTTCCCCTCCCGTGCAAATCTCGGGAGTACCCCTGATTGCTGGTTTGCTTGTAGATTTTTGATGAAGACTCTTCCGTCGACTTTCTGAATCTACATAGGTGCACTCTGGACAGGAATTTACATACTGATTTATGTCTTCCGTAATGCCCGGCCAGTAGTACTGGGTGGCTACTCTTTGTTTTGTGGCACCATTACCCAGGTGTTCACTCAAAGTTGTTATGTGCCCCCAACCCATAACCTTATTTCTATAGGTGGATGGTACCACAATTTGACCATGACTTTTCGTCCCTCTGCCAGCTTTCCTGTACAAGAGTCCATGTTCCATATAGAAATGTCCTTTCCTTGGAGCGTTATGAGTTTTAGACAATTTTCCAAAACAAGGCTTCAATGTGCTGTCTGCTTCTTGAGCCCGTTTCATTTCAGTCGAATGAAATTTTAAGTTGGTGTCCCTCTCTATGTTCCTGGAGTCAGACCTGGTCTGGGTTTCTGCCATAACCATAGGTTTTACAGGGTCTCCCAGAAAACATATTTACGCCCCAACATTAGGGGGTAAAAGGGATCATCTATCACAGCTGCATTTATCTCCCCTTCCACATAGCGACAACTGACATGAATCTTTGCTATGGGTAAAGTAAGGGGTGATGTTCCTTTTAGTGGCCCTTGAATGTCTACTGTTTCTGTGGTGATTTGTTCAGGGCTCACCAGAGATGCACACACGACTGCGTCATAGGACAAACCTGTGTCATACATTCCTGTGACTGGTTTGCCATTCACAGTCACTATCTCCTGTGTAGGTGGGTGATGGAGGCTATTCTGACTCACAGTCAGTTCCTTCCTATCAGAAGTCCTCACCTGTAGACATGCAGCATGATGAAGGGGTTTTTTCCTCCCACATTCATCCGTGTTGTGGTTGCTCATCTTACAAAATTTGCACCACTTAGCTCCCTGTTTATAGGGTTTATTTTCCTGAGTCTGAGGGTTCTTGTCCTTATTATCAAATCTTTGCTTGTATCTGTATGGTTGATCCATCTGGTCAAAATCGGTATTCTGCGGTGGTGGCTTATATCCTTCTACCTGCTTCCTTTTTGTTCCTACCAATTCAGCTTGAGCTGCTTGGTATCTCTCTGCACATTTCAAAATGTCTTCCAGCCTCTCTGCTCCTTGTTCCATAAGGAATTTCCTCATTTCTTGAGACATGGAATCTTTCACTTGCTCTAACATAACCATTTCTTTCAGATCCTCGTAGGTTTTCTGATACTTACCTAAACTACTCCATTTCAACAAATACGTTTCTAGCCTAGCTGAGAACTGGTTATATGTTTCTCCAGGTAGAGGTTTAGAAGTTCTAAATTTCTTCCTATATGCCTCTGAGTTCTTTTCATACCGAATAAGTAAGGCTTGTTTTAGGATTTCATAATTCTCCTGATCTTCTTTGGGGAGTTTCAGGAACACATCATATGCAATACCTCTCAATCCTTGAGATAACTTTAGACTCCATTTTTCCTTTTCCAGTCCATATGTAGAGGCTAGCCTTTCATACCTATCCAGGTACGACTCAATTGCGTCCTCCTTTTCAACAAATGGATCTAGGTGGAAGTTCATGGCCCCATTTGCTGTGTTCTGAAAAGAGCTATTCGCAGAATGAGGTGAGCTATTACCATGGGTGATAGTCCCAGCCTGAAGTTCAAGATCAAGCTGTCTCATTTTCAGCTCATGGTCTCTCTCTGCTTGTAACCTCCTTTCTTCTCTCTCAGCTTCTAATTTCTTGGCTTCTCTCTCCGCTTCTAATTTCTTGGCTTCTCTCTCTGCTTCTAATTTCTTTGTTTCTCTCTCTGCTTCTAATTGCTTTGCTTCTCTCTCGGTGTACTTTTCACATTCCATCGTGACATACCGGATCAGAGCGTCACCATCCATGCCAAGCTCTTTTCCCACCTGCAGTGTAGCCGACCTAAATTTGACCAAGTCAGCCATGATGTATCTGTAGTCTAGTAGGGCAAGCGATCTTACTCCAACTAATTTACTACAATATAATTAACTTAGTTAAAATTAAAATTAATTAAACTGACTTCACCATATATGAAACAGCTTTCTTTATCTGTACTCAATGGTACTCCTAAAAATATAATTATTTCCTACTATGTTACTCTTTCCAAAAAATTTTACAAAACAAAATTTTCTACACAGCAGAAATGGAAAGTCGGCTCAGGAATATCAAAGATATATCCCGCAGACGAGCCCTTACTGTAGCGGGAGGTTATTTAAAATTATTTATATGTAAGAGTATGCCAGTAAAGAGTTCTGACCTTACAAGTAATACCCCAGTCTTAGAAATAAGCACTGGTGTATTGTTATCATAAAAATAGTCAGACTGTAAAAACCCTGGCCCAGTTGGTAAGAAGTAGTACCAGGATTTAAGGTGTCTCCTCCCTATGACTATCTTATGATTACTTATATTCTAGGGGATAAGTAAAATGAACATTCACTGAAACCACAAATGGAAGAAGTGAATAAATCCTCAGGTACAGTTAAAATAGTTTAATAATTACACTAATATTCTATTTCTACTAGTTGGAAAAGAGCATATACATGTATATAAAAGTATTCACACAATTACTATTATGGTCTGTTTATACTTCAAGATCTTAAATAATAAAGTTACTGAAATCACTGTTATTAGTCCTTTGAATTTAAGGATAACTGTCATCAGTTGACTGAGTTTCTGTATGGTTACTTATTGTTTTCAACTATTGGCTGTTTCACATGTATAGGTGGTCAGTGTCAAACAGGACACTTATCTTTCCAACTTGATACTGCTGAAACTGTCCTTTGCTGATATCAGACTTGGTAGGCCCAACAGTAGGGATGCCAATGACCAGTTGAAGTTCACTCTTTGGGGTCCTGCACTTTGGTGGGATTGCCTCGGATGAACTACACCGGCTTCTGATACTGGACAGTCTGGTTTGAGTTATTTCATGGAACCCTCAGACTCCAGACTCTTAGACTGAAATTTTCTGGCAATCCGCTCACACTTCAGATGGATTTAGAGTCGTGGCGTTATCTGCCCTCAGTCTTGTCTCAACCTCTTGCGTTGGGTCTTCTCAGAGTTTTACCGAAACGCTTTATATACGATAGCGCGAACGTATCGGAGAGCAGATACGTCACAGCCTAAGACTAGACCTGAAAAAATCCTTCCCGAACCATGATTTCAGCCGATCTGTGCGTCGACTGAAATTTTGCCTTTCTCATTCTCAGCATATATAATATCCATATTGTTCCATCTTATCTAGTTTTATACAGCTGATAAAACTCTATCTTCCTATCCATGTAAATTCCCAAACTGTTATTTGTTGATTTTAATATTTAGAACAGAAGTGGGTTTACATGCTTTTAGCGTAACTGTGGGCAGCCGAAATACGCATATATCTCCGTAAATGAGAACTTCCTACCGTTCCATCTTATATGCAGTTATACACCATCCTTCCCTGTACTGAAATGTAAAATCCTTTTCATACGGATTCCTTCTGTTTTTATTATCGTTGGCGATTTCCTCTGTCCGATACACATTTCGCTGATACGCCGCCATTTTGAAAGCGGTCGTTCGATCGTAGACGGGTTTATAAATCTAACTGATCCCGTTTGCAATGACTTGAAACCAATTTTGCGACAATACATTGTATAGTTCGTGAGTTTTTTGCTCTGGAACTTCTGATTTTGGTTTTTTATAAATCTGCTTTGTTGTTTTTTCTTTCATTTATCTTATTTATGGTTTCTGTTGTTATCTACTTTATGCTGGTGTTCTATTGTTCCCAGAACGTCATTACATGTTTCATTCAGTATATTTTTTTATCTGTTACCAGCAGTTGTTTGTTTTTGCTTAACTGATTCCGTACGCAAGATCTAATAATAGACGCAAAGGCCGAACGCTGTAGACGTAAGATCTTTTAAAAGACGCTGATTTATTTCATTGTTTCTTTCTATTCTGATATTTTATACTGCCCGGAATTTATTTCGAACGGAAGTAAACACAAAACTGGGCAAATTTCAACGTCTTTTATTTGCGTTTGAACGGATTTTTTCACAGTTATCTTCATCTTTAATCGTGTTTTATCGTATCGCCATAATGGCCGAAAAACACACAGGATATGTTACTAATATGTGAACAGTGAACAAACTGTGTGATCAACCATAACTTTCTTACTTTTTCTGTGTTTCTAAATGGATTACCTGCACAAAGAGAGCAGTGAAACTGTATTGTGATAACAATTTATGTTACAAGCCTTACGTAAGTCGAAAATGTTTGTTCAAAATTTCAAGTTATCTTTTTTCTGTGTACATGTTATCTGTTATAACATAAACATAACATAAAATTAGCTAGAAAGGCATATGGATTTATATTGTTCATCCAATGTACTTTAATTTGATATATAATATGTTATACTTAACTCATGATTAGACACACATTGTCAGTAAATGTAAATTATGTATGTGTAAATTTTTGGGGCTTAAAAATAATTCCGTCCAAAGCTGAAAATAATTACATACGGAATCAGTTAATCTCTAGTTGTTGAAGCACTTGATACTAGTTGGATATTGTAACTATAAACTTTTATTTTTTCTTCTTAATGAGACAACTCACGTTAAATTGCTTTTAGCTAGATGTTGCTAAGTACTGAATTTCATCTTTATTTTGGCTGCTCCTCAACATACTTTAGCATAATGTAATGATGATCTTAACTTATTGTTTATGAATATATGAACAGCCTGATTTTCTGTTATGTGATCAAGTGATATCTGTGTTGCTTTACATATATTCTTTATATGGAAACATGCTTCTTCCTGTAGCAAGTTGATTTGAAGCACAGAAGTTAAGAATATTTCTCAGTTTTCATTCATTGTCCTTGTCGCTGTCCGGGTCAACAGCTTTTCCTTTATGGCTCTCTTTATTTTTTCCTTACTTGGTGTTTCACATTTAACTTATAACACCTTATCTGTCAGCTGATTATCTGGAGGTTATTATAGAGCTGGTCTATTTAAAAATTCCTCTAGATATTTTATCCATCTCCCCATGTAGTCTTTTATGTTGCTAAGTAAGTCCCTGTTTTCCTATGATTTCTTAAAAGTCACTATAATGTCTGTTACAGTCTTTGCATTTAGGCCTCAATCAAGATTTTAGTATCTTTACTTCTCTTTATATCAACTAACCTTTTGAAGTTTGGTGTAAAATTCATATTAAATGGATTATTTTTTGTCATTGGTTGGTGCAGTAAACTGAATGATGTATTATCTTTTTTCTTTGGGCAGTTTTGATTGTTGATAATATTAGTCTGGTTCTCATTGCATCCCTTTCTATGAGTGCCTCTGTGTTTCATGTGACAACATCATAGCAAGACGTTCACTATGCTGTACACTTTGTTTATCATGTCCTGAGGACATCACCATTTCTTACGTGTTTCACTTTCTTCTTTTTTGTTCATTTCTGTCTTGTTTTGCTCAGTCAGGATGTCAATTTACCATTTCTTCTGTCACATATGCACTTTTCCCATGTTCATTTAGTTTTTGGACTTTCCAGCTGCCCAAGCTAGAGAATTTCCTAAAGAAAAATGCTGAATTAGCAGTCTAGACTCCCTTCTCTTTCTCTAGACTGCCTATTATTCCTTCTTGGTAGAGGACCATCTTCTGCTTTTGATGGCTGAGTCAGAGTATCTGAACTATTTGCTTTGGATTACTTGTTCATATTGTTGACATTTTTATGGCTTGCAGTTTCTACTGGATGGGGTACCCAGCATCATGCCCAAGCTTCCTTAGCTGCCAGTTATGGCATGCCTGGTAAGGTACAGCGCTACAATTCTGTGCTCCCCTTTTGGGCCCCCACAACACACACAGGAAGTAAGTGTAGTATTGCTACTTTACACACTCCAGTTTTTCTGTTTTGTAACAGGAACATAAAAGTGCCTGGTCGGTATTACCAAATTACGCAAGAAAATCATGATCCCACATTTTTGGATTTTGACCAAAGCTGTACATTATCTGACAAATGGTAACCATCATCATCATCTTGTCAGCACACACACACACCTCATCTTCATCATTACTGCTGATTTCGCTTCTACTTTTAGTTTCAGCACTTTATAAACAAATCATCACCATCATTATAAAAAAATTATACTTTTATTTGCAGCACTATATATACAATTCATCACCATCATTATAAAAAAATTATGTCAAATGCATTTGCAGCACTGAAATGTCCTCTACCTCTTCAACTAGCATTTGTTGACTATACCAAAATCTCCACAGAGTCATGTATATTTAGTTGTGATAGCAGGCAAAGTTTACACCTTTATTTTCATTTATTCATTACCTTTCAACTCCTTAAGGGGCATAGGTCTTCATCAAACGCATGCCAAGTCCTCCTGTCACATGACATCACGCATGCCAAGTCATCCTGTCACATGACATCATGCATGCCAAGTCCTCCTGTCACATGACATCTGCTCAAGGTCTTTCCATGTCTTCCTCATAATTTTCATTTCTGTCTCCAGTTATTTTCACCATGTGTTGTCAGGGTTACCTCTTACTTCCCTTACCCAAGGGATTCCAGAACAAGGACTGCCTGTTAATGCTGTCACATTAAAGTTTACACTTTGCTCACACGACATGGTGACTGAACAAATAAGCAGTTTACTAAACACACAATTCCATTTTTTTTCATACCCATCCATCGTAAACACACAATGAAGCTGTGCCTGTCATAGCCAGAATCAAATCAAACCATCTTTGTATGGCCAGTCTGTTCAGACATAAGCCCTCCACAGGGGTTTAGTTTATTTCATCGCTGTGTACTGGCTGTATATTATTTATTGTTCCTGTGGATACAGACAGCAAGAAATATACAATACTTTCTATGACATCACACCACAGTAATAATAATAATAGCACCCTTCAGTCACAACTGACTGTCGAAATGAAGCACCCTTAAGATGATAGTCCTTAGCTGCTTCTTTTGCCTGGTGTTCCTTTCAGTGTGTTCTTTTCTCTTCTGCTTCTTGTAAGAGCCTCTTTTCACCCAGTCTAAGGTGGCGCTGTATGAAGCATCACCACTTGGTGTAGTCAGCAGCCTCAATTTCCCAGGTTGCTGGATTTATGTCCAGTACCTTTATGTCTTTCTTGCACACATCTTTGAATCTCAGCTGTGGTCACCTGGCTGTTCTTTAGTCATCTGCCAGTTGATTGTAGATAACAGTAGATAACACCAAAACCATGATATCTACCAATGCCATAGCACAGTCAAGGGGTTAATGCACTTCTGCAAACGTGGTTTGAATATAAGATGTTCAGTATTTCTCTGATGGCACAATAATCTTTGTGCTTTTTATAATGCTTGTTATTTAGAGTGTCAAATAATTCAGCTTTTATGAAGTTTTTTTTTGTTTCATTTATGTTAAATCTTTGTTTTGAGAAATTCACATGTCTATAACTTCATTGAGTAGGTCTTCTTCAGTAACAAATGTATAAATCTGGCTTTGCCTTGAGGATTCAGATTTACTCTTAACATTAACATAAACACCTGTGCTGTTTAACATCTACACAGCAAACGTAGCCATCATTCAGCCAACTGGGCTGGGATGAATATTGACTTTTGCAGATGACATACTCGTTTACCGCTCTGACTGACAGGAAATGGTAATAGCAAACACGGTACACTACATGAGGTGTTTAAATGGTGCGAGGAAACTGGCTTTAAAGTCAATCCTAACGAGGCCTGCGTGATGTGGTGTTCCTTGAAAAACTAAATAGTGAAAGCAGACCTTCCAGATATTACTCTCAATGGGCAGAAAATTGAAAGGCAAGACAAGCTGAAGTACTTTGGAGTAATTTTTGATTGTGGGCTATCGTATAAGCACCATGCTGATCACATCACACAGATGTACAGGAGAGGTCGGGCTGCCCTAAAAAACAATGGCCGCAGCACATCTGGAGCAGAGATTACTATTTCTCCTGTATCATCAGCTAGTCATACCGGTCATTGAGTATGGGCTGGGAATACTCATTCTGTCAGCAACATAGTGTGAACGACTGGAATATATTCAAAATGAAAGGATGCGTATAGTCTTGGGCTGTACGCGAGATACCCCCATTATGACAATGCAGCACATGCTTGGATTACTGTCAATTAAATTCAGGTATGCAGTGGCCCAAGCAAAAGCTTATATGCGAGTAACCACAGACAAAAGGCATCCACTGCATGGGAACGTAGTTTATATCAAAGGAGCAAGGATAAAGAGGGGATGTCATGGATGGTGCAGGCAGAGGTAACTATTAGACAGCTGACTACTAGTTAAAATATATTCAAGGGAGAAGAGTGGAGTAAGTCAGGTGATGACCAGCAAGTCATCATCAGCCTTGGTAGAGAATGCAGAACTGGGGCCAATGGGAGGGCAGAGCTAAAAATTGATCAGCTGATAAATGATCATGCTGGGGATGATGATGCCATTATGTATGCTAATGGGTCTGTAATCCGTGGTGAGAAATCTGCATGAGGCTTCTCTGCTAAAGGGCAGAATTGTGGCTGAACACAGTGGGGCTTACATGCTAGCAACTTCCAGCATGATAATGGAGGTATAGGCAACTACTGCAGTCTTAAGGTGGCTGTCTGAAACTTCATTTAACAAGGGCAGTTATTGTATCAGACTCACAATCCATGCTTTGGAAGGTCCAAAGTGGGTGGCTTTGGCATGAATAGAAAACCTCCATAGAAGCCTCAAATTTTCAGAAACTGGTGTGGAGCTACTGTCCTGGTCATGCAAAGGTATGTGGCAATGAAAGAGCTGACAGAATAGCTTCAAGAGTACCCATAGAAGGTGCATTGGATATGGATAAGTGAAAGATACTAAGGGTAATTAATGACGCTTTTTAGAGAATGACACTGCAGTCAATGATGAATCATCAAGGCTACGATTGCTGGAATTTGGCATCAAATGTAAGACCAGCAGAGATAGACGTATGAGAGGATGCATCCGGCATGTATACAACCAGCGCACAGCAGGAACAATTAGCATTCATACCCTTTGACATTTGCTGAGGGAGACTGAGCACCTATGTGTTTGCCCAGAGTGCAAACTGGAGGACCTGGCATACATTTGTTGAAGGCCTGTGCTCCTTGGGGAGCTGAAGTGGTGATAATGATGATGATGATGATGATGACTAACATAGTAATGGCCATGATTGGATGTGGATTCAGCTTTACTGCTAATTGTTAGCACTGCACATAAGGCATTAAAGAATATGGTATTAGAAGTCAATAACCAGCAACATCCCATCCTGTCAATTGCGCTTTCAGGTTAAAAGGTGGCTTATAAGTTTTATCAGTCCCATGAATGTCAGCAAGAGCATTATACTTCTTCTTTCATCTTTCAACTCCCAAAGAAACATAGGCTTTCAAAAATGTATGCCAAGTCTTCCTGTCACATGAAATCAGCTCAAGGTCTTTCCAGGTCTTCTTCACCTTCATGTCTGTCTCCGGTTCTCTTTTCCATGTGTTCTTTGGTCTTCCTCTACCTCTCTTACCATGGGGATTCCACAACAAGGACTGTCTGCTAATGCTATCAACAGGTTTCCTCAGTGTGTGTCCTATCCATCTCCAGCGTCTTCTTCTCAATTCTTGTTCCACTGGCACTTGTCTGGTTCTTGTCATTAGTCTACACTAGTGATCTTATCATACTACTTCAATCCAAAGAGCATTATACACCATCCATAAAAAGGCTACCGGGAAAACAAGGAAAAACAAGACTGCAATCAATATACTAGTAACTGAATGAGAAAAGCTAATAAGAGTACTGGACGCACACCAAAAACAAAACAAAGAAGAAGAAGAGATAAAAAGAAAAAAGTGCTGAAAAAAGTAGAGATGGCTGCAAAAATCTTTACAGCTTTACTAGAAACCTATAAGGGAAACTGCAAAACCACATTACATCAACAAAAGATAAATGAAAGCAGATCAAAAGCCGTGAAGAGGAACAATGGGCCATACGGGTGTAATAGCTATAACCAAAAATAAACATTTACACCATGCAAATTTAAGTCAAGCGAATACCCTCTAAACATAAATCCTTCCACTAAACAAAAGATTACACAAGCAGTAAAATTGCTGAAGGATAGAAAGTTAGCAGGACTGGACGGAATCAAACTAAAAGGCATGAAAGCTGTTACATCCACTGTAGAGATGTTATGCCAGCTCATTAAAAAAAATTGTGAACACAAGGCCATCCTCATGAACTAGGAGGCACACCTAATTAGACTGTCAAAGAAAGGCAGCTTGACTATATTTAGAAACTGATGAGGCTGAGCACTTCTGTCAAATGTTGAAGAAAATTTTGACTAGTATGATACTTAACCTTATGGAGTGCAGATTTAGATAACAAGCAGGATTTTCTTCTTCGTTCACCCTCAGATGTCAACTTGAATAAGTTCAAAGAAAGCAGTGGTCAGCCTGAGGCTGTTGATATATATGTAGATTTTCTCCAGGAATGGTACTGGTGATGGCCATATGCGTCTTCTCTGTTCCTCATATGTTGGGCACCTTTGAAGCAGGTGTTCGGCAGTCATTTTACCAGTGCCACAGTCACACTCATCCGTAGTTCCTATCTTTAATTTGTTGAACAGATGGTATCTCAATCTGTTATGACCAGTGCGAAGTCTGAAGATTACCACTTGTTCACTTCTGCTGAGCTGGTAATACGGATCATTTTTTGTGTGGCCTGGATGCTCTTCTTCCCACTTGTGCCTGTACCTGCGCTTGATAAAACTCTTGGACTCCTCATAGGTTATATTTGTGTCCAGCTGAGGAAGTTTTCCCCCTTCCTTTGCCAATCTGTCAGCCTCTTCATTTCCAGGGATGTTGCAGTGAGAAGGGATCCACTGTATCACAACTCTTTTGTATTGCTGACATAGTCTATGAAGTGTTACTCTTAGGTCATCCAGTTCAGCATTTATTTGACTTTTCAGTGTTGTAATCACTGACAGCGCATCTGAGAAGATAACTACTGGTCTCTCTGAGCTTTTTTCTGTCATTAGAATTTCTGATGCAGTTTTTATGGCCTCTGCCTCTGCTCTGAAGTTAGTTGAAAATTTCCCTGTTGCGACTGCTATCTTTTTTTGTGTGCCATTGCTTTAGCTCAGGAAGACTCCTCCACCCCCATCTTCTGTTGCATTAGTTGCTGATCCATCTGTGTACGCATGGATCCAGGTGTTGCTTGGGTAATGTTTCTCTATATATTTTGTGGTTAGGACTCTCCTTTCTGTTTCAGTTTGACTGTTCTTTCTCTCAATACCAGGAACATTTTCTATCATTTCAGGGAAGCACTGTTGTTTCCAAATTGGTAGCTTGAGTGCAGTACATATTGGCATAGCTGTTGATATTGCATTTATGGGGTCTGCTCTCATCTTTGTTTTGACTGTCTCTACAAAGTTGCTTCGCTTCAGTCTTCCCCTTCCAAGTCCATTTATCCTCTGGTGCATTGGGTGATCTATCAGCCTCCTGAATTTCTCGGCTTGTTGCTGGGCTTTGCTATCTCTTCTATCCTCCATAGGCTGGAGGTGAGTAATCTTTTCCAACTCTTTTATTGGTGTTGATTTCATGCCCCCAGTTATGATTCTCATTGCTTGGTTTTGGGTTCTGTTTATTTTGTCAAAGTTCGACTTAGCGGCTGTTGACCATGCTGCAATGCCATATTCTAAGACTGGTCTCACTCGCCCAGTATATAGATTCTTTAGTACTCTCTCGTCTGCTCCCCAAATCGTGCCAGCAAGTTTTTTCATGATTACCATTCTCTGCCTTGCTCTTGTCCTGTTTTTCTCAATCTGGGTTTTCCAAGTCAAGCGGCGATCAAAGGTAATGCCTAGGTAGTTTGGGTTTTCATCCAGATGTAGATTTTTCCCATTTAGCACTAATTTGGAGATCTGTGGTTTGTTAGAGAGAGAAAACACTGTGAATGATGTTTTCTCCTCATTTATCTTTACTAGCCATGCCTTGGCCCACTCCTCCAGTGATGTTAGGGCTTGCTGCATCCGAATGCTTGCCGTAGAGATATATTCCTCTGAGATCCACAGGGCTAAGTCGTCTGCAAAGGAGGCATTGTGGGTTCTTCTTGGAATATTCTCTGATATGTCATTTAAGCAGGATTTTGAACTGAAAGGTAATGTACAGATCAGAAAGCATCAGAGAAAACCACCATGAAGAATTCAAATGTATGCTGATATTTTGTGGGACTTCATAAAGAATGTAACAGTGTATTGCTTTTGATGTACGTTTCTAACAGTGGTGTTGATGATACTGATACGATGTGGAATCCCAGAGAAGTTTATAAAAATCATACAATGTTTCAGTACTCCTTACCAAGAATAGATCAAGTGACAATTTTCAGAGTGAGAGCCAGCCACTGCAGACTCAAACACCATTTGTTTGACAAATTAAACATCAGGGAAGCAGAGAGACATGTTCATATGGGAAAGACAAAGCAAACAATCTTGGATGCCTTCCAAGAATATTGACTCCATACAAGAAGTAGATTGACAGCATGACCTTCAGTAACTCATTTGAGGGAGAAACTGCATGGCGGTGTCTACAACACTGAATGAACCATAAGCATGAGTGTTTTCATGGTAAACCAGATCCAGACCTCAGAAATGAGGTATTAGAGGAAGGTGGTTGAAGTAACAAGAAGAGGTATGGTCCGCAACCAGACGATACGTCAAGGCCTAAAATCCCAAACCCTGCAGATCCAAATAGAACAGTCCCAACTAAGATGGTTTGGCCATGTCTGCAGAATGGGAGAAGATCGGCTACCACGACAAGCATGCGAAACAAAGAGCCAGGGATCCAGACCCCAGGACGACCCAGAGTCCGCTGGGAGGACAACATTAGACAATCTTTGAAGGACCGAGGACTAGAATGGAACCAGGCCAGGAGGAAGACAGCCAATAGGATAGTCTGGCGCTCTCTCTTCCAAACCTCTACACCTCATTGTAAAAGGGGAACGACCAAGTAAGTAAGTTTTCATGGTAAAACAACAGTGAATGAACCATAAGTATTTTCATGGTAAAACAAGAGTGAATGAATCATAACTGTTTTCATGGTAAATCAAAAGTGAATCAACCATAAGTATTTTCATGGTAAAACAACTGTGAATGAACCATAAATGTTTATATGGTAAAACAACTGTGAATGAACCATAAGTGTTTTCATGGAAAAACAACAGTGAATGAACCATAAGTGTTTTCATGGAAAAACAACAGTGAATGAACCATAAGTAAGGTAAAGGAATCCGTTACACGCCCATTGAGGCATATTGGAAATATGATGTTAGGCCCATATTATCTTGACCGTCGGCACACTAGGGGTGATGTGGTCGGCATCACGCCGGCCGCCTTAACCTTCCCAGAGTTGCTCTGGTACCCATTTGGGGCTGGGTCGACCCAGGAGCCGTTTGTGGCCTAAAAAATTCCCACCTCATCTGGGGATCGAACCATAGACCACTGCGCTAGGAAGCCAATGCACTAACCACTATGCTACCGCGGCTTCCAAGTGTTTTCATGGTAAAACAACAGTGAATGTCCCATAAGTATTTTCATGGTAAAACAACAGTGAATGCACCATTAGTGTTTTCATGGTAAAACAACAGTGAATGCACCATAAGTATTTATGGTAAAACAACTGTGAATGAACCATGTGTTTATATGGTAAAACAACAGTGAATGAACCATAAGTGTTTTCATTCTGTCAGCTTTCTGAAATGTTATGTTTGGTCACAAATGATTCATTGCATACTATGAAAATTATGTAGTGCGAACAGTGTAAACATTTTTTGGTCACTTGAGTTACATATTTATACGTTTATCCCAGAAATATGTTCATCAAATGATTTAAACTCAGATGTTCAACTGTTTCACATCTATCAGATTTCTTGACTGAGAGTGATTAGTAAGCAGCTTGTTCCCTCCCCTCTTGTTAACAGTTCAGTAGATCATCACAGCAGACTAAGATGTTCTTCCTTGTATATTTGTGGGAGGTTTTGTGGATATTACTATATTATATTTGTTCACAGCTTGTTTGATAAGCAATGAATTAAAAATCTTGTAATCTACATTTTTTCATTTTTTTTTTAATGGTCAGGTGAAATTCTTGATTCAGTTTACTGTGCTTTTATTATTCAACTGTAGTTTTTTTTTTTTAACAACAATAAGATGGCATTGCTTACTGTTAAAATGCTTTTTAAATTTGTTTTAAAGTATTTAGTTCTCATAAATGAATATATATATATATATATATATATATATATATATATATATATATATATATATATATATATATATATATATATATATATACACACACACACACACTCACACACTCATATCAAATACAACAATAATGTAAAATTTATATTTAATCAAATAATTAAAACAGGCACAACTGTTCTGTACTGTTGGCTTTTTTGTTTGTCTTTTGTTTGTTTTTTTCAGTTGTGACATTATGTATAGTAATATACTAATGTTATTTGGACTTCATTACAGGAGTAATGAAGGAAACCAGTGTACAAAGGAAGCTTATTTCTCACACAGAAGGAAGCAATACACTTTCTTTAGACACGTTATGAGAAGAATAAAGCTTGATTGTATTGTGACAATAAAGAAAGATTGTCGGAAAAAGAGATAGAGGTCAACAAAGACACAAGATACTGGACAGTTTGAAACCGTGGTATGGAAAGAAGTCAACAACAGAATTGATAACGTTGGCTATTTTCTTTGTCTTTTGTCCTCGTAAGACGAATCACCTTTTTTCGATATTTGTTCATACCCATCCATTGTACTCCACGTCTTACCGCTGTTCCCCTCATCTTCCTCAACTGATAAACAGTACTGTAGGCAGGAAGTTGTGGAGAGGCATGATCTCCCACGCCACCAAGCATGGTACTTGAAAAAGAAGTTTTGTTATTCGAGGAAAAAAAAATTCAAAGCTCTATGACCATCCAATATAAACAAAACACAACAAATTTAGGAAGAACAGGGAGAACTCTTAATAGAAATGACTACCAAATTGTTAAATGGTGTTATAAAAATAGACGTACAAGATTGCATATTGTCACCTGGTCTTTTTTTCTCTCTATTGTGACAACAAAGTGAGAAATATAGAAGACATGTCAGGAACATTAGTTTGAGGATGCAACTGAAGTAATACAGATGTGCTGATGGCACTATTCTGATAGCTATTGTGAGAAAGAACTAAAGGCAGTATGGGATTGGTTTGGTTTTTGGTTCATCCTTGGTGTTTATCTTATACATGGAATACCTGGTTCCCGTGTAAGTTATAGTTTGGGTGTAAGAGGTAAGGGTAGTCCCATGACAAAAACTGCCCTATTGGAATGACGTGTAAGAGACTTACCCCACTAGGTCCAGCGTTGAGGTGGCATTATCCCTTCCTCACTGCCTTTGCCTTCTCTTACTCAAGAGCAGAGTCAAGTACACATTTATCGATGAGTAGACAGGATCGTGACACCACCAGGATTCGATCCCGGTAACTGCTACAAAAGGAAAGCGCTAACTGCTTAGCCAATCGGACGCTCAGTGTTCTCAGTTCTATATAGCGGTTCTTCTTAACCAGGGGCACGAGATTTACCTTCCAGGGGTGCGAGACATACCAGATATTTTAGAACATGAATCATCATAAACAATATTTAATACACAGAACTCAAATGTATTTGTAAAAGATAGAGCATTGACAACGTGAATAAGATACTGAACCTTTGTCACATTCTGTAAATAACATTTTCTCACAATATCTCTTTTAAGCATTTCTGGCATGTTTTGTGAGCTAGAAGATCTTAAGATGCTTTAAGGGGTGAGAGGCTTCATAAGATGCTTTAAAGGGGTGCGAGACTTCATAAGATACTGTAAAGTGGTGCAGGATCTCTAAAAGGTTAAGATACACTAGCATATTACATTGGTTAAATTATGTGCAGAGTGTCTAGGAAAGAAAAATATAGAGCATTTCCTACTGAAATGAGGGAAGAATGAACAACAGAGAAAACCAATATTAGGTTATTTTCAGGCATGCAATTCTTCCATAACTGTGGAACAAGTTTTGAGAATAGATAGACCTAGAGAGTTGCACAAAATAGTAAAACAGTATATAACAAGAACTAAAATTAATATATAAAGATCAATGATGGTGTGAGGATAAGGGGTAGTCTGATGGGGTGCTCATATGGATGATGGCAGATAGTTGGTGGATTGGGTGTCATCCAGGACACACCTGGGTTTTCTCGTCCCTTTCCACCATATTAACAACAGGGAAGTTATGAGAGACTTCATTTTATTTATTTATTGTTTTGGAAAGGGGAGGGCACACTCACATACATGCACACAATTTTACAGATTTGATTTACTGAATTTGGATTGGGGGGGGGGGGGGGGGGGGGGAATACTATATTTTAGATACCGGAAATCAGATTTTATCTTGAATTTACTACATTATATATCCTTTGCCGCGGTAGCATAGTGGTTTGTGCACTGACTTCCTAGCTAAGTGGTTCATGGTTCGATCCCCAGATGAGGTGGGATTTTTTTAGGCCGCAAACGGCTCCTGGGTCGACCCAGCCCCCAATTGGGTACCAGAGAAAATCTGGGAAGGTTACAGTGGCCGGCGTGATGCTGACCACACCATCCCTAGTGTGCCGATGGTCAAGAAAATATAGGCCTAACACCATATTCCCAATATGCCACAATAGGCTTGTAACGGGATCCTTTTTATTTTTATATCCTTAATTATAACCCATCAAGGGTTGAACATGATACTTTGTCTTTTAAGAGAAAAAAAATTGGTTGTTTTGTTTCCTTGTGTTCTTCCAAGCTGCAATTTATCTGCTGCTTGTTCTGGCGTAGCCTAATGTCTGTAGTGTTTATGTTGTATCTATCTTTACCTTGTAGCGTTTCAAGATGCAGGATACGATAGTAAAGGAAAGTAACATCGAAAGACTCGCCTAAATAATAAGGAAACTGGTGATGGCCAGTGTCGCCACCCTGAAGTTTGAAGAAAGAAAAAACCTAGATGGTACCTTAAAAAGCACCTAGATACACTTAGATTTTGAATTTTGGGCTACTTTAGAAAAAACAAAGTGATCATGGCTTCTTCACTAAACACAAAAAAAAGAAATCTAGATCTAGGTGAATTCCCCAGAGGATGTTCATAAGCCTTCCCGTGTTAGCATACATGCATACACTCGATGTGAACCAACAAAGAATGAGAAATCAGTGATCGACTATGCCATTGTTAGGAAGAGCTCATTCAAATATGTCCGAGATGCCAGAGTCTGGAGGGGGCCAGAGATTGGAAGTGATCACTGCCTGCTAACAATTAAAAGAACAACTGAAGGAGTTGCTCAGCCTAGGAACTGCCCAACATCACGCAAGAAGCTAAGTAAACGAACAGGAGAAATGAGCATTAAGACCTACAAGCTGAGAGAGCCACAAGTTAAGACCAGATATCAGGGGCTTATTGCAGACCCAAGTAGAACAAGCCCAACTATTATATCTGCAGAATGGGATGAGATCGGCTGCCACTGTAAGTAAGTGGGGCTAAGAGACAGGGTTTGAGACCTCCAGGACGATGCAGAGTCCGCTGGGAGGACAACATTAGACAATCTTTGAAGGACCGAGGACTAGAATGAAATCAGGTCAGGAGGAAGACAGCCGATAGGATAGTATGGCGCTCTCTCTTCCAAATCTCTACATCTCACGGTAGAAGAAGAACGACTAAGTAAGTATCTATCTATCCATCCATCCATCCATCCATCCATCCATCCATCCATCCATCCATCCATCCATCCATATATATATATATATATATATATATATATATATATATATATATATATATATATATATAGATAAATATATATATATATATATATATATATATATATATATATATATATATATATATATATATATATATATATATATATATATATATATATATATATTACTTACTTGCAATATTAGATTATTTACAGGCATCAAATTTACCTATAAATATAGAAGAGGTGTTAAGAATAGACAGATAGGGGAACTGCATAATATAGTAAAACAGTATTTAACAAGAACAAAAAATAAAGTAATTAGAAAGGTCCAACAAATACCAAGTACTCTAACAGCTGGAAGATGAAGCAGATACGGAAGACCACTGGCAACAAGTAAAAAATATATGGAACGAGACATGTGAAGAAGTACTGAGAAAATGAGAACATCAGCACAACGCATGGATAACAACAGAAACCATTAGCAAGATAGAAGACAAGAAAAACAAGAAAGCAGACTTAAGCAGAAGCAAAACCAGAAGCTCCAAAGCCAAGGCTCATGAAGTCTACATTGAAGCAAATAAAGAAGTAAGAAGAAACATCAAAAGAGACAAGATGAAATATATTGACGAGTTGGCAAGGGAAGCAGAGGAAGCTGCAGCCAAAGGAAATATGAAGGACCTGTACAACAACACAAAGAAGCTAACAGGGAAATATAAGCAAACAAATGGCCTCATAAAAGATAAGAACGGAAAATTGCCTAGTAATACACAAGAACAAATGAAGTGATGGACAGAACATTTTGAGGAACTTCTCAATAGAACAGCTCCAACTAATCCCCCAGACATCCAGCCAGCAGAAGAGGAGCTACAAATCAGCTGGGAACGACCAAGTAGAGAAGAAATAAAGAAAGCCATAAAGCTTCTGAAAGATGGAAAAGCAACTGGTCCAGATGGCATTCCAGCAGAGGCCATCAAAACAGATATTGATACCTCTACAGAAATATTATACAAACTACTTGGCAACGTCTGGGAGAGAGAGGAAATACCAGCAGAATGGAAGGAATCTGGTCAAGTTGCCTAAGAAGGGAAATTTACAAGAGTGCACAAATAATAGAGGAATGATGTTATTATCAGTGCCAGGAAAAGTATTAAACAGAATCATCATTGAGAGATTAAAAGAGTCCATAGACAAGCAACTGAGGGATGAACAAGCAGGTTTTCGACAAAACAGATCCTGTACAGACCAGATAGCCACTTTGAGAATAATAGTTGAACAAAGTCTGGAATGGAATTTGCCGCTATACATCGGATTCGTGGACTATGAAAAGGCATTTGACAGTGTAGCAGAGAATCACTTTGGGAATTGATGAGGCATTATGGAGTTCCCATGAAGATCATTAACTTAACAAGGAAGATCTATGAAGACATGACATGCAGACTTCTTCACGAAGGACAACTTAAGGACCGTTTAGGATTAGAACGGGGGTGAGACAGGGATGCCTCTTGTCTCCATTTCTTTTCTTACTTAGCAATAGATTGGGTTATGAAAACATCGACATCACACAACAAATGGAATCCAGTGGAATCTGACTAAACAGCTTGATGATCTGGATTTTGCAGATGACTTGGCTCTTCTGTCCCATTACCATAATCAGATGCAAGAGACAATAAAAATTCTCGATGAGAGGTCACAACAAGTGGGCCTGAAAATACACAGGTAAAAGACAAAGATTATGAGAATAAATGCAAGAAATGATAAGAAAGTTGAACTTGAAGAAACACCACTAAAGGATGTAGAATCGTACACATATCTTGGCAGTAATATAGACAAAGTTGGAGGGACAGACAATTATATCAAATTACTAATACAAAAAGCAAGAGGGGCTTTCATTGCATTGGGAAACATATGGAGAACAAGAGAAATCAAGTCCAACAGGAAAATAAGAATCTTCAACTCAAATGTCAAGTCAGTCCTATTGTATGGCTCTAAGACATGGATAGCATAAAAAACAACAACCAAAAAGCTACAGACTTTTATAAACGGGTGCTTGCGTTGAATAGAAGGACTGAAATGGTATGACAAAGTCACAAATGTGGAATTGATGACAATAACCAGTCAAGTGCCAGTGGAACAAGAGTTGAGAAGAAGACGCTTGCGATGGATAGGACACACATTGAGGAAACCTGTTGATAGCATTACAAGGCAGTCCTTGTTCTGGAATCCACAGTTACTGAGAGGCAGAGGTAGACCAAAAAACACATGGAGAAGATAACTGGATACAGAGGTGAAAATGATGAGGAAAACATGGAAAGAGCTTGAGCGGATGGCACAGGACAGGAAGACTTGGCATGTGTTTGTTAAAGGCCTATGCTCCTCGGGGAGCTAAAGGGTATTGATTGATTGAATTAGAAAGGTGAAGGTCTGATGATGTTCTTACTTTACAAATGACTTATGGCAAATGAACGTCAATTATATAACTGGAAATACCAGGCCTTTATACCCCTTCCGCTGAATATTATTTTTGTTTGATGCTTTTGTTTTGTTTTATCTCGTTTTTGTTTGTTTAGTTTTTAAAAAAATTTTTAATATACAAGCAAAATTGGTAATTTTGATTTGCCCTATTTCCAATGATTTGACAGATGTGATGTCACTTTCCCGTATCGGCAGTTATTCATATTATTTGGAATTGAAAACAATATATATTCTAATTATAACCCATTAGAGAGTTTCTGGCTTAAAGTGTTTAAAGAATGGGGGTATCCAATGGCGTATTAAGGGTGGGTGTAAAAGGGGGGAGGGAGTCCGCCCCCGGTGACAGCCAGGAGGGGGTGTCAGACTCTATAATGACAGTGTAGAACTGTTTAAAAATCTACTTGCAAGTATAATGTTTGTGTGTTGTTTTATGGGGGAGGCAGGGTATCAAATGAAGGATCCTTCCCGGGGTGCCAAATACTTTCAGTTATGGGGGCCATTTCGTTTGTAACAAAAAGAGGACCTATTCTGACTTTTTGATGTAAAAAAGAGGACAATACATGACAATAGTAGACACACACACAAAATACATTTAATTTGAATATATTAACGCATTGTTGTTACTAATAGTGCTAGTTTTATAAAGATATGAAACAATATAAATAAATTATCAAAGTTGTCAGCTTGTTAAGTTGAACATGGCACTTTTATCGTAAAATGCAACATCTTTATCAGTTAAATATTGACCAGAAGTTCGTCCATCTTCCCATGTCTGTACTCCGTGTAAGGTCATTGATGAAAAATATATGAAATCTTCTAATGGTTTTATTAATATCTCTAAGTCGTCTAAATAACTGGTGTGCATGCATTTATTATCATCAATAAACTTGTCACACAAACTGTCAATCCCGTTTCTTCATTTTTCAACAAGCATATTCGGAATCTTCAAGGGCACAAGCTCTTCACACAAGGGCTGCTAGAGAATGTCTATCACAGATTAACACAATTTAGAACATCACCAACGGAATTATATTCATTTGCAATTCGTTCAATATTTACTTGTAAAAATACTCCTTAACGAATATACTTGCATTAAATAGACCTCATTTAAGTCATGTTAAATCTCAAAAAAAAAAAAAAGCCTGACAAAATGCACTTTTGAAAAAAAAAAAAAGCCGCCCGGACGCCCAATCTTGAGGTTAAAAGAGGACAAATCCGGGGAAAAGAGAACAGTCACCTTATTTAAAGTGCGCCCCTGGGGGTAGACCACTATATGCCCCACCGTACTTAGTTGCTTTTTATGACATGCGTGGTAGGTTACGGTGTTTTATTCTTTGATTCTCTGGTGCCTGGCGATAACATACGGGTCTTTCATAAATGGGTGATTACACAGAACAGAAGGTATGAAATGATAGGACAAGATCCTGAATGTGGAACTGATGGAAAGAACCGACAAACACCAATAGAACGTGAGATGAGAACACTCTGCTAGGAGGAATTTAAAAAAAAAAAAATACAAGTTTCACGCCCAGCTCTACTTAGTCACCCTTTAAGACATGTCTGCGAGTTAAAGAGCTATTATAATTTCCTAAATTTTGAGTAAAATTAAAATAAATACAAAAAAGGAAAATTTTTTACAAAGGTCAGTGGAGTAGAATACGGGACATGTTTCTTTAAACTTGTTATAGATCTCGCCAAATGTAGGCAATTGTTATTGCAAAAGTAGCCAGATTCGTGCCTGTTATCTGACTGTACAAATGTGTAGCTAACTGGGTAAAAAAAAAAATAATCATTTAGTTTACCTACAAAATACCTTCACTACAACTCATAGATCCCGCAAGACAAAATAGCTTACCTGGATAATATCTTACCTGGCAAAACATGCTACAGACAATATATCCTACCCAAGAAAATGTCCCAGACCAAAACACCACATCTATTTACAAACGAATAATATTAACGCATTTTCATCCACAGTATATTTTCGCCACGAGTTTTGCAAATAAAATAAAATAAAAGCTTAACACTGAAAGTAGACGGGGGAAATTAGAAATTTCCTTATCGGAAAATAGAGACCCTTTCATTGAGGTCACGAGAACTGATACCTGAGAACTCTTCTTTTTGATGGTCGAATTCGAAATAGGTAAAACTAGGACGTAGAGTAAATATGTAGAAAATGACTGGATTACACGCACGTGGATGTTGCGCCCAGTCTCCTTCCAAAGACACTTACATTTTATTTTGTTGTTTCAAGAGGCCTGGGAAGACTGAAATTAAAATAACTATATTTTGCTATTATAATAGGCCCATAAATACTTAGCTAAGTAGGGCCTAATGTCTTAGGGATCGCTACGTGTGATCGACTTTTGTAGCCTAATTAAAAAATAGTTATGAGTTATTGCGATACAACTAAGAGGACAGACACAATTTCACGAATTAACGTGTAGGCCTAAATATTAACTTAAGTCATAAATATTGTTACCCGTTATATGTAGGCCTAATCACATGTATTGAATAAAGAAACATTAAAATTACATTTATGGGCTATTTGTGACTTTTTTCACTTCTAGATAGACCTGTTCATTTCGTTATGAAATGAAAGAGGGGAAATGGACTGAGAAAGAATGCACCTTTGAAAGATAAGAACAGTTTTGAAACAGATGCATCATGGACCACACTATGGGAAATGTAAACAGCTCAACAAGCAGCAATGGCACAAACAATTCTGTTGATGTGGAATGGCAGACTGACCCAGAATGGATCAACTTATCCTCTTCTACACCACAATCAGTGTTTCCAGTAGGCAGTAAGAAGCGAAAGCAAACAAAACATAAATTAGGCGGTTTTAAAATGGACAAACTACCCACTTTTCATTTCATTTCCACAATGAAAGGTGGCAGATTTGTCGTGGTTGACAACCAGATCTTTCGGCAGCGTCAAAATACAACATCAGGATACTCGTATTGGGCTTGCAGCATTCCTTGGTGTAATGCTTGGTATGTGTTCGATTCACAGGAAAAGAAGATTATCCAGTCATGTAGAAATCACAATCATGAGGCAGATATAAGCAGAAAAGAGTATAAGACATTTATCAGTGCACTAAAGATTGCTGTTAAAGAAAACCCACATCTTAAACCACAAGTTATTTATGACACTGAGCTAGAGAAAGCAAGACAACAATGGAGAGAAAATAATATGAAAAGCAGCACCAACAAGGAAAAACCATGTCTGCCTAGCTTTGAAGCTGTCCAAATGGCGATGTTCAGTTCAAGGAATGCTGTGCTTTCAGCATTCTCTCCTAGGGCCGCAAGAAGTGAAATATCAACTACAGAAGTGGAACCCACTCGTGATGCAAACCAAAGCAGATTCACAAAATCCAGAGATGCAAAGATTGTCATCAAACAAAAATCAGCGCATTCTAATGCAATATTGTCCAGTTCTTCAGATTTTAATAATTTGGTAAGTACAAAATTTGACCAACGTCTGCTGATCTCCGTAGGCTCCTACTAATTGATTTTCCTTTCTGACAATGCTTAGGGCATTTAATTTATTTTTAGATGCAGCAGTTGAATTAAACAAAAATAAAAAGAAGATATATCAGCAAAGCTCGTTCTTGAAGCAGATACTGCAACAAATGTGGAAAAAAGAGTGAAAACTCATTACCTAGGGGATCGGAAAAGTCAAGTACAAAAATGTTGAGAATATATTTATTCCTATTTCTCCTGAGATTCAGTAATTTTATAGGTCAGTTATTAATGCACCAGAAAGAATAACAACTAAGACATTCAGATTTTCTTAGGTCAGTGTTTCTGAACCCTTTTACCATGACAAAACCCATAACAAAAATGTTCATAACCTGCATAATGGACATATCTTCAAAACAGCAACTGACCGTAATGTATACTAAATATAGCTGGTCAGATCACTCTGGGACATAAATCACCGTGGGTATCACTATCATTACTAGTGGAACAAGAGGTGAGAGGAAGACGCTGGCCTTGAATAGGACATTCATGAGGAATGAATCAGTTCAAATGAAAAACAGTGGGACATGTTCTTTGAGTCATTGTTGTAAGTCGCCAACACCATTAGGGTTAAGACAAGGGTTAGGCTTAGGATTCCTAACCGTTAGCCCTGATTACTGCGCCTCTAAATTCTGATATAAAGCCATACCAAACACACGGCACACTGTTCTTCGTTTAACTGAATGAATCATTATCAGTGAAACCCACAGAACTACTTAACAATCTCTACTAAAAACTGCCTTGTTGCCTGATCATTATGCTTCAAATGAATAAAAAGAACCTCAAGAAATCAAGTAACACAGAAAAGAGAATAACTTATCTCAAACAAATATGTGTATCAATGTTATCTAATTATGTTATCCAATCATATTAATGCCACTGCATCTCTCCTTTTGATCTTTATTAATTTGATTTGTACTGCTTTTTTTGCAATTGTTTGTCCCATTTTTGTGACATTCATGAGCAAAGCAATAGTAATCAGATATAAGTGACTTGGCTTTAGTGGTTTAAAAAAAGAAAAATAAACATTCTTTTATTTTACTGATGAATTTATTCTTTCTATCTTTTATTTCTTCTTGTTGTTACTCAGTAAAAATAGATATGTTGTAACTGGATTTCGCAGAATCATAACCAGTAAAACTATTGAATGTGGGAAGAACAAAGATAATTCATCTAAACCGCTATCCATTTAAGATAATAACACATTATCTTGGTTTCTGTGACAATTTGTTTTACATGATGATGTTGCCAGTATCAAATATATATCATTGTTTATTCCCAAGTCTCTTGCAGATTTGTATGATGTTTCCCTAGGAAGTCCTGTCTTGTTTTATGAAAAGTGTTATTACACATACTACAAAGAAAGAGAGGCTTAGCATAGTGTTGAACATTTTTTTTTTGGGTTCGGTTTTTGCCTTCTTTTGGTGAGGCGCATTCCTTTCAACATATTTGGTTATACCAAAGCGTATTTACCATCCCCCAAAAAAAGTCAACTCTGTTGACTGCTAACCCGATCAGCATTGATAGATACTAAGTACTTAAAAGGACCAACATTATCTATCTGCTAGCATAAAGAGTTTACTCAGCCTTATAAACCTCTGAGCATGAGAATTGTTTTAAGGTAAAAGGTAAAGGATCCCACTACACGCCCATTGAGGCATATTGGGATTACGGTGTTAGGCCCATATTGTCTTGACCATCGGCACACTAGGGGTGATGTGGTCAGCATCACGCCGGCCGCCTTAACCTTCCCAGAAGTTGCTCTGGTACCCAATTGGGGCTGGGTCGACCCAGGAGCCATTTGCGGCCTAAAAAAATCCCACATCCTCTGGGGATTGAACCATAGACCACTGAGCTAGGAAGCCAGTGCACTAACCACTATACTACCGCGGCTCAATTGTTTTAAGGCAGGCCCCGTTTTGGAGTCCCTAGGGTAAGAAATAGTGAGGCCAAAAAAAATGCATGAAGAGAACTGGAGACTGGAAAGGGATGAATAGAAGAAGGGATCATCTTGTGACTTTTGCTTACATTTTCATTTTTAAATTATGTCATAAACTTAACAGTAGAATATAGCTGATGATGAGCATGGAGTTTGCAATGTTATTCCAGCAGTATGCCCCCGTATAGTTCCAGTGGGGGTCTCCGATGAGACAGAAAGAATAGGACTACTGCTCCCTCAGGCATGTCGTACAAGGCAACTAATATGAGGTTGGGCATGACGCTGTAAAATGAATTGTCTCAGAAACCACCGCTGCAGGAGCATGTGAATGATTGATGCAGGCTTCCTGCAACGTGACCAGCTACAGTGGTGGTTCTGTTGGGAGCACAAAGGAAAATTGTGATGATTCCAGCAAAATGCTATTTTTCAGATAAATCATTGTGCCTGATGTTGTGGTGTTGTTAATGATCGCAAGGAAATGGTATAAGATCAGCTTTGTGGAATGTATGATGAGATCAGCTTTGTGGAACTGATGACAATAACCAGATATGTGCCAGTGGAACAGGGGATTAGAAAGAGTTGATGATGGAGCATAATTGAGGAAGCCTGTTGAGAGATTTACAAGGCAGTTCCTGTCCTTGAATCCTCAGGCTAAGAGGGGCAAAGGGAAACCAAAAATACATGGCTAAGACAACTGGAGATAGAAACAAAAAAGGATAAAGAAGAAATGGAAAAATCTTGAGCAGATGGCACAGGACTTGACATGAATTATTTGAAGGCCTGAGCTCTTTGAGAGCAGAAAGGAAACGATGATGATGATCACAGTTTAGCAGAAAGTCTTCTTCTTCTTCTTCTTGCGATCGCATCTTTGATGATTACACCGTCAGACGAGTTCTCATGATGAATTCGACTGTTGTTTGAAGTTCCTCTTTAACTCCATATAGCTTTGAGTTTAGTGTTGAGTCATTGGGCCAGTATATCTTTCTTAACTGGTCATACAGAGGACAGTCCTGTAGAACATGCTCAGCAGTTTGTTCGTTTAATCCACATGTGCACAGTGGTGAAGCAGACAATCGTAGCTTGTGCATGTGTTTATTCAGTTTGTTATGCCCTGTCCTGAGTCGAAAAATAGTTGTCTGTCCCTGGTCGAGAGTGTGATAGTGGTCTTTGGGTTGGTTCTGTTCTCTTCTGATAGTCTGGATAGCTCTCTTTTTCTCAAAGTATGTGACTTCATTATCTTCTTGTTCACATTCTCCTCCCTTTTTTGCAAGTTTATCTGCCTTTTCATTTCCGGGTACACCACAATGAGATGGTACCCACTGAAGTATGGTTCTCTTTTTGGCAGCTACCTTGTTTAGTTCATTTCTCAGATGCGGGAGTTTACCACCCTTGAGAGCTTGCAGGACAGACAGTGCATCTGTGAGGATGACTACCTGGTGGCAGTCAGAGTTGGTGTTATAAATCATATTTGCAGCTTGCTCTAGAGCTTGAACCTCAGCTGTATAGTTGGAACAGAATTTACCAGTGGGAATGTGCCTAGTCTCATAGTGGTTGTCAGGATATGAGATAAAGATACCGGCACCTCCATTCCTAACAGCATTAGTTGCTGATCCATCTGTATAGGCATGTATCCATGATTGATCGGGATAGCTTTCTTGGATCATACTCAATGTAGCAGTTCGTTTTTGCAGATCATTATACTCACATCCACTTGTGAGACCACTGACTGTTGTATTAATTTGGAGGGCACTGCTGGCCTGCTCCCATGGTACAGGGTATAGGGTGGGCTTCAGTGGTGTTGTCTTCATGGATAGGTCTTCTTGATGCTGTCTTATAAGTCTTTTCCCCCGATGCACAAAGCTGCTACGCTTTAGACGTCCCAATGCCAGATCATCTAGTCTTGCCTTCATTGGGTGCATTGGCATACTGTTGTACTTTTCCATCTGGATCATGGTTTTTGTGTCTCTTCTATGGGACAATGTCTGTAATCCAGCAACCTTCTGCATCTCTGTTATTGGTGTAGTTTTCATGGCTCCTGTAATGAGCCTGAGAGCTTGATTTTGCACCTTGTCCAAAGACTGCAGATGTGAGTTAGCAGCTGATGACCATGCTGCTGAGCTAAACTCTAAGTGTGGTCTTATTACTCCATTATAAATCTTCTTTAGATTTCGTTCATTTGCTCCCCAGTTGGTACCTGCTAATTTTCTGAGTATGCCTAGTCGTCTTCGGGCCTTTCCTTCTGCATTTTCAATATGCTTATTCCATGTAAGCCTTTGGTCAGATGTCACCCCAAGATAGGTGGGGTAGCTTTCTTCCTTGATCACGGTTGTCCCTAGGTGTATGTTAGCTGATTTGTCCTTGGGGGCGAGGGAGAACAGTGTTGTGGAGGTTTTGTCTGTGTTTATTGCGATAAGCCATTTCTCTGCCCATGACACTAGCATGTCTGCTGCCCGCTGCATTCTATAATTTGCTGTGGTGACATTTTCATCAGCGCACCAGAGTACTAGGTCATCTGCATATAAGGCAGCTTTAACTCCTGCAGGGAGATCTTTCACCAGGTCATTGATGTAAACAAGGAAGAGTGTTGGGGAAATTACTCCTCCTTGAGGTACCCCCCTGATGGAGCAACACTTTTCTGCTCTGCAGACCGTCAAGAGTGACTCTAGTTCTCCTGTTATGCAAGTATGACTGGATCCATTTCATCATGTTGCCTTGGATTCCACTTCTCCTAAGTTTTGCAATGAGGCCATCTTTCCACACCTTGTCAAAGGCCTGCTTGAAGTCGACCCAGATCGTTAGGACCTTTTTCTTCTCCTGGAAGGCATCTTCTATTGCTTGAGACAAGTAAGTAACTTGGTCTTCTATACTGTAGCATTCTCTAAATCCAGCTTGTTCCGGCACCAGGATCTGCTCAGACTCTAAATACCATTTCAATCTGTGGTTGACTATTCGCTCCATAGTCTTCCCAACACAGCTTGTGAGACTGATTGGCCGGTAACTTGCAGCCTCGGTCTTACATTTCCCTTTCTTTAGTATGGGTATTGTGATGGCTTCTCTCCATACTTGGGGTACCGTTCCTTTCAACCAGCTGTGGTTGAATATCTCAAGCAGTTTTGTCTTTGCTGCTGAGCTCAGATTTACTAGCATTTCGTTGCTGATTTTGTCTGGGCCGGGTGACTTTTGGAACTTAAGCTTGGAAATAGCCTTCTGTAGTTCTCCTAGTGTGATGGGTTCCCTCATTGGGGCAGGAGTATCTGTCTGTCCCATGGTTGCCAGTATTTCTTTTCTTATCTCTCTCTGATGGTCTATGTTAATGGGTAAGTTGCTTTCTGAACTGTATCTTCTAGCAAACAAGTCTGCAGCTTGTTTTCCTCTGAAAAGTTTGCCACCTTCATCCAATGTGATAGTCTGCCTTGGTGAGGAATGCTCTTCATTTAGAGACTTGACTAATCTCCAAAGTTTCCTGCCGTCTTTCTCAAGGTTCAGCGATGCCGTTTTAGTTCTCCAGCTTTTCCGCTTTTCTTCTAGCTTTGTTCTCTGAAACTCTGCTACAGCCTTTTTCCATTTGTTGTGAGTTTCAAGTGAAGGCTGAGACTCTGCGTCCTTTCTAGCCTTGTCCATAGCTTCCTGACGTTCTTGGAGTGTGCTGGACCAGTATGGTATGTAGTTACGCCGGCATCCTTTGGGAATGGTTTCTTTTGCAGCTTGTAGTATGCATCTGTTGAAGTCTTTTACCACTTCATTAATGTCTCTGTTCTGTACCTTGAGGGTAGACAGCAGCGTGTTTCACCTGATGCCTGAATAAACCCCAGTTGGCTTTTTTGTAGTTCCATCTTGTAATGGCTGGGCCTGTACTGAGAGTTGCACTCTGGACAGTAAGAAAGATTGGGCGATGGTCGCTTCCCCCTAGTTGGTCTCCTACTTCTCTACTAATAGATCCAGCTATATCTGGTGTGGAGAAGGCAAGATCTGGTGTTGAGGTTGTGTGCCATCCTCTGGAGTAGAAGGTAGGAGTATCTGTGGCATTATTGACTAGGATTAGGGAGTGATCATCTTGCCAAGTTTCAACCTCTTCACCTCTGTGATCCAGATGGTTATAGCCCCAGCTCTGGGAGTGGCTATTAAAGTCTCCAACTGCTATAAAGTTGGTGGCTGGTACCTGTATAGAGCTGAGACTCAGGGGTTTGTTGTTCGGACAGTAATAGTTCAGGAGTTCTATTTCCATCTTGTCTACCTTTATCTGCAGCAGCTGATATTCTGCTCCATCCATGAAGGTTTTCCTTTCGTGTGCAGGAATGTTATTCCTTACAAGAGTAAGTACTCCTCCTTTTCGTCTATCTTGTCTGTCGGATCTGAAGCATTGATATCCCCTTATTTTAAAGGTTTGATCTGCTTTCAAGTGAGTCTCTTGGATACAGCAAACACTGACTTGCTTCTCATACAAGATGTTTTCCAGCTCTGTCTTTTTTGCTGTATCCAGCCTGCTTGCTGTTCACTCCCTCTGCATTCCAGTGCATCATGACAAGTGGCACTCTGGGTTTCTCTTTTTCTGTTTTGTTTTGGTCAGTAGTTCTCCTCCGCCGTCTGTTGACTCCACAAGACGGTCTAGAGGGTCCTCCAGTAGCTGAGGGTGGGCTCTGTCGAGGCTCAGAGCCCGGCACTGCACCTGCCTGGTGGAGCTCCACAGGGCGAGCACCAGAACGAGATTTATTTGACGGTGTACTCTCCATAGAAAAAAAAAAGCGAGTTGCATGATACTGTGGTTTCCGGTGCGCCTTCTGGCCCAGTATCTACGACTTTAGCACCTGTTCAACGGGAGAGTGGGCTCATCCCTAATCTGTTTATGTTCCCAGTAGTAGACTATTCGCAAGCAGCCTGGGGGTGTCACTGCTCTGCGCGGACCTTGTTTACCGAGGCGGCGTCCGAGCTCGTATGGTGAAAATATGGTTGCGTTATCTTCAAAATAGCCCTGTCTTTCCCGTGGCTTTTCTGCCATCCTGCAACTTTGAGTTAGGGAGTTCTGAGCTCCAGTCTCTTTCCCAGGCATTTTATCCTGGCCTGGCACGCATACAGAGGACCCCACTTCTGGTTCTAAGTTAGCAGTTGGGGATAGGTGGGGTAGCACACTGTGCATTCCCCGTCATCCAGGGGGCTCTCCAACTATGCAGAGCTTGCACAATGCTGTGCTCTGGTTCGGGGCTCTCCCAAGGAATCCTCACGTCCTGCACAGAGCCACTTCCCGATACCCACCACCTGCCAACCCTCCATTGTAGAAATCTCCTGCATGCGGCCATCCAGTCAAGAGCCAGTATTAAGTCTGGTGCCCAAGTGATCCCCCCAAGCTCAGTGTGCAATGCTGGGTTCTCATCATGCTGCAACACAGGAGGGATTGTGATGCTCAGCCATCTCTCTCAATTCTGCACCGATAAGTGACATCGGGGACTTAACTTTGCCTCAGTACTGGGAGGCCCCGTTTCCGGGTACACCACACACAGCCAATTGAGGCAACGGTCGCCATGGGCGTGATAGACGACAAACAGTGAAGAATGAGGCAAGAAAGCATTTAACCCATGAAGTGGGGGTGGATTGGTGCAGACCAGAGCATGTACCACTCGCCGGTGGGTTCTGCATCTACACCTATAGGGTTCCACCCACTCCTCAGCCCATTTAGTCTGGCCCCTCACCCAGGACCTGTCCGGCTTGGGTGACCCTGCCAGGAGTAAAACTCCCGCCGGCATAGCTCCCGGGATCATTGAGGCGCTCAAGCTCTCCAACCACGGCAAGGTAGGCTTACATGTGGAGAGCAGAAAGTCTTATTTGGTAAGATAGGAAACTCTATGCACAGCGATACAACAGGAGGTAATCTGACTATCAGAAGTAGTCTCCCTGGTGATCAGGTGTTTCAGCCCTTTAATCTCCTTTACACTCCAAAGGGGGGGGGGGGGGGGGGGGGGAATAACCACTTGAATCACGACTCCCAAGTGTCAGCCTCCTGTTGTCTTGTGCAGATAACTGAACCCACTCCACCTTGCAGCCATCATCTTCACTCCTGTTTTTGCTGTCAGCTGGAGGCAGTTATGAAAGTAACCTTTACTTCTTTTTTTATGGTTGGTTACTTTTAATTGCCTCCCTAACTCCAACCAGCTATTTTTCCTGGGTTATCTGCTTCAGGATATTATCCAACTCTTTCGACAAGTCTTGTCCAGCTGTTCCCAAAGCCCTTTTGCACTGGCAAGTAGAAACTTGATGGCATCTATTTTCCCGTCCAAGAAATTTGTGAGATCATCATCAGGCAGATCAACTTGAATATTTTCCGCGCTGTGGACTGACTTCTGGCTGAGATCTTCTAACATCTATTCTGTAGAAACAGAGCACTGTTGATCTATCACTGATGAGCTCCCACATCCCTTTTTTGTTCTGTGGATCCCCATGCCTCTCTGAGTAGAGAATTTCCAATCACAGGCTTATGGATATTCCAGCCTTTGGTCAGAACTCAGTCCGTGTAAATGGCCTGGTTTATTCCATTAAGTCACCTGTGGATTCATCATCCCCCCCCCCCCCCCCCCCCCAATTGGGGAATCCTGAATCCTGGGGGCATTTATCCTTTGTGAGTAGTGAGTAATAACCTGGTCAGCCAGTTTCTAGCCTTTCCCAGTGTCATATGTCTTTCCAGAAGTCCAGAAGTCTTTTCCTGATTGTCAGTATAACTATGTAGTTATGATAGGTAACTCTATACAGAGTGATAGAACAGGAGGCAATCTGATCATCAAAAGTGGTCCCCCCCTCTATATTATCTGCAGTAAGGAATCATTAGACATGTTCACTTTTGTTGGTTTTCTTTGCTGTTTGCAAGTGTGCAACTCCCAGTTATTCTTTTCTTTGATATATTAAATATGGGTAGGTTAAACATTCACACACTGACATGGGCAGTAGGCTTGATCAGGCTTACTGGTCCATAGAAAAGAAGGCAAATGTTTTATAAGTATGTTGCATTTATATTGTGTAGTTCATTGTGGATGAAAAAGTGATTGTTTATCAATAATCCTTGCAGCTGATTTACTTTAAACCAATGAGCTGAAAGTATATACCTGGAATGCTTCTCTTGTCTAGGCGTTGAAGCCATGAGATGAGAATGAGCAATTAGGCAGTCTCAATCTCACTAGCTTCACTTTGCCAAATGATAGTGTTGCTGAAAGACATAGTTGAGGTATGCACTTTCAGTTCAGTGCATTTAATATGTAGTCAAATTTGGTCTTTAGTTTTTAAAAAATGGAAACAGTAAAGCAGTATCTTAGCTGTATGTTTTCACATGGCTTTTATTTAAGTATCACCCATATATTACAAATATTTGCTCTCATATTTACACACACACACGTAGTTTACATCACCATGTAAGGCATTATTGTAATAAATTACTGAAGTAAGAATGTGATGTTGGCAACATACCATCATGTTTATTTTGCACATTTTTTTCTTTTAAACTGCTGCATAGGAAGGCTAAAGGTTGGTAAATTTGTTTTATTTCTTTGATTGCATTACACTGTCAAATGCTTATTTGTGCAACCTTACTCAAAGAATTTCTGTGAAAAGGTTTTTAAGAAATAATTGTTACGTTTGATTGTACTAGCAATGACAGACAGTGATATATCTAGAAGTAGTCGATTACATTTTCAGGGATGTAATTATCTGTACTGAATTAAGTTGTAAATTTTATTACCTTTTTAAAGTTTAACTCTTAGTATACGAGCGGCCTTCTAGAGAGGCCGATGATCGATCCCCGTCAATAGCGAAAATTTATAGCTGAATGCATGTTTAAAACCACTGAACAATTTAGTTACGTGCATGATATAGGGGTTTCATTTCTTCACATTTTGATATATCACACTTATGTTATCTTTATAAATAAATTATTTATTGCAAAATCTGTAATGGTAGTCATGAAAGGCCGCTCGTATACTAAGAGTTAATAGTAAAATAATTATGTTCTTGCAGTATAATTTAAGTTGTATTTTTTCATTTTTTTTTAAAGATAGAGCATTGTTTTTTTTTTTGGTAAGTGAATTGTTATTAACATGTACGAGTATTTAAAAAAAAAAAATAGAAAAATAGTCTTTGAGACTATTAAGACTTGACATAAGCAGATGAGGAGGATTGCAGTAAGACGTTGTGGAAAATGGTTGGTTAAATTTAAAGAAAAAATGGTTAATACGTCTTACTAGAACATCGTGCTAGGACAAAGAAAATTGCCTACATTGCGGCCACAAGGCCTTCATCGGGGACAGACAAACAAAGACAGAAAGGAAAGAAAGGGAGAGCTAATTGAGAAAAATAAAAATAAGTGAGATTAATATGGAGATCAAAAGAAATCAAGTCCAGCACAGTCAGGTGTTGGGTCAGTCCTGACGTGTGGCTCTGTAACATGGAGAGCAGCAAAAATAACCCGAGGGCTACGGACTTTCATGTGTGGATGCTTCCTTAGAGTGGAGGGATTGTAGTTTTGTCGCAGAATCACTTGTGTGGAATTGATGAAGGGCAGACAGGTGCCAGTAAAGTGAGAAATGAGAAGACGCTGGAGATGGATAGGACAGACATTGAGGAAACCTGTTGATAGCATTACCAGGCAGGATAGCATCACCAGGCAGGATAGCATCACCAGGCAGGATAGCATCACCAGGCAGTCCTTGCTCTGGAATCCTCAGGGTAAGAGAGGTAGAACACATGGAGAAGAGAACTGGAGACAGACATGAAGGGAATGAAGACATGCAAAGATTTAGAGCTGATGGCACAGGACAGGAAGACTTTGCATAAGTTTGTTGAAGGCCTATGCTCTTTTAGGAGTTAACGGTGATGATGATGATGAATACAATTTGTTCGTCTGCTGGAATTATGCTGTGAATGTGGGAAAAACAGAACATGTTACGGTAGATATTCAAACTGGCTCCTGAACACTATCCTGTATATTATTATTATTAACTTTTGAAAAAGTTGTTTGTCAGTATCACTTGCTTTATGCTACACAGGAGGAAGTATACCGTAGTGAGCCTGACAAGGATGCAGGTCTCAGTGACTTTGAGGAGTGGCTAGATGATGTTGCAAATGCTGACATTCCAATGGGGGCTGTCTCACCTTCCAAACGGCAAGGGAGGTCAGTCTTCAAAAAGACACCAGCTAAGAAGGTGCAGGAGCTGAAACTTGAACTTGCTGAAAGTGAAGAGGTCAGTTTCCATGTTTTGTGTTTCATTGGAGCTGTTTCATCTCTGTAAGATTTTATAGATTTTGTTTTTATCATTGTGTTTAAAGTCAGTGTTGCCTTTATGAAAATGTTAAAAGGTAAAGGTACTGCTATAAGGGAGTGAAGTGAGAGACTTCTCCTATGGTTGATCACAGCTTTATAAGGTGGGTGTGACCAGAGTCCCATCCTTACTGCCTTTGCCTTCCTTAACTGAAGAGCAGAGTCATATAGCTGTTTTTACAGCTGGGCAGACGAGAATGATGATACTTGGCTTTAAACCCAGTCCCTTTCCCTTGAGAATAAAGCACTCTGACCATTCCGACGCTGATAACAGTTAAAAAGGTGTATTGTCCCTTTATCCTTAAAATTGCCATTAAAAAGTTGTGTTGTACCTTCATCTCTACACTGTCCTCCATTTTAGTGAGAGTTTGGTAGTTATTTTATTGTATGGTACTTTGATTGACATTTTTCTGTCCTTGGACTAATCGATTAAAATACACTGTACACCCAATATAGTGTGGTTGAATATAAAGCCTGATCACTTATAGAGATTCAATGGTTGGACTAAGGTCTAAACTCAGTGGCTTCAACATGAATGGAGAACATACTTAAAGGCCTCAAACCTTCAGGAACTGGTGTGTATCTATATTGTCCTCGTCATGCAGGGGTTACGGCAAAGAGAGAGCTGATAGGCTAGCCTCGAAAGTACCAACAGTGGGAACATTGGATATCGATATGGGTGAGATAATAAGGACAATTAACTACCTCCTGTTAGAGAATGGAAATGCATTCGATGAACCAGTGCGCTATAGGAACCATCAGCATACATACTTTTCACCATTTGCTGAGGAGACTGGGTACCTATGGGTTTGCCTGGAGTGCATGGATGTTGATGCTGAACAATAACATAACAATGTAAACTCAATACATTGTGGACTCACGATTCATCATATAAAAAAAAAATATATATATATATAGAGAGAGAGAGAGAGAGAGAGAGAGAGAGAGAGACTAAACTAAATATCAAGACTAAACGATTTATACAAAAATGTTTATATAAATGATTTTGCTTCTTATATTGTAAAAATAGATGTATTATTTCAATGTTTCTTTAATACAGAATAGCTTATGGGAGGGCGCTTCACCAACTGAAAACATTCAACGTCAAAAAAACCGTAAGCGACCTGGCTCAGCATCAGTTTTCACATGTCCTCATTGCCCCTACAAATCTAACCGTCACTTCAATGTCCAGAGGCATGAGCGACTAGCACACTCTACTAAGAAACCAGAGTTTAGCTGTAAAGAATGTGGGACATCATATTCACTGGAGTATCGCCTGAAGCTTCACGTCAAGGCTGTACATCAAGGTGAAGGTCACAGCTGCCACATTTGTGCGAGGTCTTTTGAAACTATGACGGGCCTAAAGTCTCATGTTGTTACAAAGCATAAGAATGATGACCCCAAAGTCCATCATGAAGCTCCACCTGAGCTGACCTGTAGTCTATGTGGAAGAGTGTTCTCAACAAAATCACATCTCCAGAAACATACCAGCACACATGTCATGATTCAGCCTTACCGATGCTACGTCTGCAACAAAGCCTTTATGGAGGAAGCAGCTTGGTTGTTACATCAAAGTCACTGCACTGATGAGTTTACAGTTCAGTGTTGCTTGTGCAGTGCATTTGTCCCCACAGCCCAGGAACTCATGACCCATATGGATCTTGTTCATGGTAGAGCTGAGTATTCATGTCATTGTGGTAAGATATTCCCATGGAAAAAATCTCTTCTAACCCACCAGCAAAAATGTTCCTTATTTTTAGCAGAAAGAAGCATGTGAAATTTGTACCTGATAACATATATGTGTGAGTGTGTGTAATTCACTAATTCATCAGGGTGCCCCTGCATCTTTCAAAAAAAATAATTTCTTGTGCCTTATTTGTCAATCAAATTAAATCTTGTGCCTTATGTGTTAATCAGATTAAATTTAATATACACACATATGAACTTAAACTGCCTAAGAGTCAGCTGACAAAAACACTTCTGTGTTTGCACACAGTTGTCTGATTTGGAATACGGGAGTCTCTGCTTATGATATTACAAAGTGTACTCCAGATTTGTACAGTAAAAATTGTTTGAAATATAGATGTCAATGCAGTACTTAAATGCATATCAATTTATCAGTCTTTTTGGCTCCCCTGTATACATAGGCTAGTCACAAGACTGTTCCTTTCAACTCAGCTCGTAACCATTCTCTCTCCATTTCTATCAAGGTCTAACCTCCATCCTTGTATTCTGTGTATTGTCCCTTTTCTGCGCATATTAATCTGCCTTCATTTAATTCTTATTTTTTATCTGTGTTGAAGTCACACTTCAGGTCAGATATGTCAGTGTTTATACAGTCAATAATTATCTTCTTTGTTTTCATGTCTGCTGCTTATTAGACTAGTTTGGTTCTGTCATCATTTCTGACACTCCTGTCATCCTATTTTTAAAGTATCTTTTTTTTTTTTACATTTTATCTTTTGTGCATTATTTGTTTTTCTTTTATGTTTCTGCTCCACTTACCACAGCAGCCTTGACATTTGTATAAAAATCTAAAGTCAAACATTTTCCTTAGGTAAAGCCTTGGATAGTTTAGGACAGAGGCTCACAATATTTTTAAGTTTTCGTATCCCCTTGTTTTTAGTAAACCTTCCCGTATCCCATATTAATATCAAAGGAAATACATTGAAAAGTGTACCATGCATATGCACATAAGAAAATAAATGGAGTAATTCATCTTTCATACAGTAAACATTCTGTGCAAAAGAACATTTTTAGTATAACAAAGTTGACAAATGTTTATTAGAACAGAGTCAGATAGTGAGATTCTTGACACCATTGCTTGTCATCCAACAGAGTTTTTCTTTATACAGTTGTTGAAAGAGAGTACTTCTTTTGAGACAAAGTGTTAGAGAAATCATCACTGGAAGAGTGCAAGAGGTGTTTTGATACAGGCTTTCTGCGTGGAGACCAGCTCCAGTGGTGAACCCCATGCACTTTTAGAGGTGTGAAAAGAACAACTGCAATCTCTCCAGATTTACAGAAGTTTACATTGCAACATATGCATTAAGTAGTAATTGGGAAGATGATGATGTTCTTACAATACCTTACATATGACTTAAAAATATATCCTGATTATAACCCATTAGAGGTTGAATGGGATATTTCTCATCATCAAATAAAAAATAAAAACTTATTTTTTTTTGGTGGGTACTTTGTACTTCCTTTAATTTCTTACATGAATGGTCCAGGACATGGCGATTGGATGTATTTTCAATGAGTTGTGATCATGTAATGAGTTCACATATCTAAGTGTCGCAAATGATTTACAAATATATGATCTGATCTATTCTTCAGAAATGTTATTTAATTCTAAAGAGTGCTTATTTTATTGTATTTTATTTTAAAATGTAATTCTCGGCAGTATTAGAGCTAGCTTAAGATCTCTCTCTCTAAATCCTGCTAGTGCAACCATCAATTTCTGTGTAGCTGTGATATTAAAAAAAAAAATACTGAGATCTAATTATGTCGTACTTGAATATAACTTCACTCAACATTCCTCACTTATTTATATTTTTTACTTCTGATTTTTGGCTGTTTTGTTATGAATGAATGTTAATAATAAAAGCACATTTTAATATCATGCAGAATTTATTCAAAATAAATTGTTTTGATGGAATTTTTCTCTGAAGTATAGTATCAACTGGGAGGAGAGACACAGCTTTTAGTTACAGTTAAAATATGTTTTTTTTTTCCCGTTTAAAAATTTCAAATAAATCTACATTGTAGGTCTATTTTTTGTGTGTACATACTACCAACAATAATTCTTCTCTATAGTCAATTCTTGTTCCTTTTTATTCCATTTGACTTCTTATAACAGACCAGTTGGCGTGTTAAAAATAATTGTGTATTGTAATTTTTAGATTAAAAAAAAAATGGTATTTTGTATACTGTATTCAGTATTATAATTTTGCATATCAATATTTTTTTGTAATGGTGTTATATTTAGTCATATCACATATCAAAATAATCAGTTTTGAACGAAAGCAGCAACTGATTTTGGGTAAGAATGTTTGCATACTGAATGCTAATGATAAAGTAAGTGCATTACAGTTTTTTTGTTTCATCATGTTGTTTTATATGATGAGGTTGCCAGCCTCATGCACAACCTCATAATAGTCACTCGGAGGGTGCAGTAGAGTCCTGTTCTGTCTTTGTCTCTTTAGATCTACATGGGACGGCGTAGACACCATTTTGTACCAACGTGATGATAGTCTATGATTGTTCATTTTGTGATTGACAACCATAGATACAAGTACTGTCCATACTTTTCAGTAATTCATGCATCATACTGTGAGCTCGCAGCAGGCATCACATTTCAAAATGGCATAATTTTTAGGATTAAGATGAGGCAAAGAAGTTGGAGATGGATATGGCACACATTGAGGAAACCTGTTGATAGCATTACCAGGCAGTCCTTCTCCTGGAATCCCCAGGGTAAAAAGAGGCAGTCAAAGACCAAAGAGCACATGGAGAAGAGATAAAAGAAATAAAGAAGACATGGAAAGACTTTGCGAGCATACGGCAAGGGCAGGAAGACTTGGCAAACGTTGTTTGGAGGCCTGCGTTCCTTAGGGAGTTGAAAAGTGATGACGATATTTTTGAGGAAGTAGGAAATTGTGTCATACATATATGAAAATGGAATTTAGAAAATCATAGGAATAAATGTTTGTCTTTGTAATATTGAAAAGGCTTTATAAAAATATGTATACATATCAGTTCTATAATCTTTAATGGTTTCGAAGACACTTCTGCGCTGTCATCAGTCTGCACGGACACTTCGTATAAAAGAAATGAAGATCAGTAACTGTAAATTATTTAAGCTTAATATGTGTGTGTGTGTTATCCCACCGATTCTGTATTTGGACCACGTGAATTATTTACATATATATTTTTAAACGGTTGTGATGGCAGTACTTATGTGAATTTATGTAAAAGTACATTTAAAAATTATTTTTAATGTGTTTATATTTGGAATTTTTATAACTCTAAGAAGAATAATATTTTGTTTGGTTGTGTATCAGCATTATTCCAGATTTAGAAATAAAAATTTTTTTAATCCTTTTCCTTGAAGAGTGTGTTTTGTACTGTCTTTTACTGTGTGCATGTTTATAAATGTGTATTTTCTCATGGTTTTTTTTTAATTTCTCAGCTACATTTTAACACAGTACTTTTTATTACTTTACTTGTGACAACTGCTGCCACCACTATCCATCGTTAGTCGAGTTTTTCGTATTCACGAGAAATGTGGATGATCTGGATGGCTGCATCATCATTATCCATGTTTTTGTTCCATGAAACATAGGACTACTACTGTTGTTTGCCACAGATGTATATTTTACGCTGTCTTCATTTAACTCCACCAAAGAGACTCTTGCTTTTTTGGGTTCCTGCTTCTACAGTTCTTCACCTTGACCTCCTAGCTTTAAACCTCCCCTATGGGTTCCATTCGAGGGTATGTCTGGTTATAGTGGTTGGTTGCTTCCTGAGGGTATGTCCTACTTTCACTTTCTCTTCACGTCTTCGTGCTTTATTATTGCTCTTCACCTGTGATGTTATATTTTATATACATTTGTTGTTGTCCTTCTGATCTTTGTTTTTCATCCTGTTACGTGCTTTCAGTGTCTATAGTTCTGATGGTGTCACCCAGTGTGGTCCGCACCCCCTAGTGACGCCACTGTATATAGTATTTTTCTTTAACCTGTTTATATTTCTTGTCCTTTGTGCCTGTTTGTAACTGTGGCTAACGAAGGGTGATACCTGAAACATCCCATGTTTCCAGTGTACTGTTAATTTGTAAAACTGATTCAATACTGTTTTATTTTTTAATCTATATATTTATCTCCAGATGGACTGGGTCTGGTTGGATGTTATGGTTACATGTCCTAACTGCTCCATCAGATCAGTAGAGCAGCTGGGGTGACGCACAGGGAGTTGCAGACTTTCAAGGAAGAGGAGTGCATGATGGTTCTTGTTCTGGAATCACTAGGATGGGAGAAGTGGAAGAAGACACAGAGAAGAGATTTAGAGATGGACATGGAGAGACCTTGAACAGACGGAATTGGACAGGAAAGCTTGGCATGAATTTGTTGAATGCCAGTACTCAGCGGGAGCTGGAGGGTAATGACTGAATCAAATCTCTCATCTTTTATGTTTTGTTGCTCATGTCCTGGCATAAAAAGTTCCATTCCAACCAGACGGCAATTAATATTGAAATATACTAGAGACAACCAAAAGAAGTGAATACAACGAATGCTTTCAGTTGAAAATACATATATACAGTGCAGATCGCTTAAGGCGATCTCGGATGTGGCGAATTTCTGTTGTGAAGAACAATTTGTTTATCCCCGGCAATTTTTCTTCTTTGTCTTTGTAAAAAATGTCCGGTTAAGCAGAATCCGTTTATCACGAATTTTTGGATATGCCGAACGATTAAACGTGTCCCGACTATATAATTTGATCTGCTTAAGACGAACTTTTTTTCAAATACAGTACCTGGACATTTGTACAACTTTTCGGCTATTTTCGGAAATTACGCACTTCGTCGATGTTAGAATTTGAGTTATTTCCCCTCTAAAAATGGCTGGAAAGTTAAAATCCATATCTTTGAAAAGAAAGATTGAGCTCTCACCTAATCGCCCCTTTTCTGGGCATTACACAAGAAGATGGAAAAAATAGTGGCTAAAAGAACATAGATATAGCAAAGGAATTCAACCGTCCAAAAACAACGCCTTCAGGAATCATAAAAAATAAGGTCGGTACAGAAAAATGTTTTATGGTGGACAAGTTCATTGTCACAGAATGAAGAACCGAAAAGCAGCGTGTGATGTTGTTGACACGGCACTACCTAAAATGGTTCACCATGGCGAGATCACAAATGTTCCTTGTAAATGGACCTATTATTAACTGCAAAGGCAGAAGAGTTTAGTACTTCTGGAAGGTCGGACTGGCTGGAAAACATGTCCTGGCTGGTTTGGGTCGTTTTTAAAAAACGGCACACAACATTACTTACAAAGCTTTGTGTGGGGAAAGGCATTCTGTTAATGAAACGACTACCGAGTCATGGACGGAGGAGGTGCTAAAACCAGCCACGAGTAGGTATAATTCCGCTGATGTGTTTAAAGGCTGATGAAACTGGATTGTTTTGGAGATTGCTGCCTGACAAGACTTTTTCTTCAGAAATGAAAAGTGTCATGGGGGGTGAAAAATCGAAATAGAAAGAATCACAGCTGTTTTGTGTACAAATATGTGTCTGATGGTTTCAGAAAAATTGCCATTACTTGTAATCGGTAAATTCAAAATCCACGCTGTTTTAAAGGTTTGAAAAAAATTGTGTGTTGATTATTGCAGCTAATTCAAAAGCCTGGATGACATCAGACATTTTCATCAAGTGGCTACATGCATTTGATCATTCTATGGAACGTCAAACATCGCAAAGTTCTTTTGGTGTGGGTGGATTGACAACTGTTCAGAGATTACTACCTAAATGTTCAAAATCTATAAAGCAACAGATACTTTTATTTTTACCTTCTTGACCAAATGAGACATCCAAACTTCAGCCATATGACCAAGGTATTATCATTTAGCAAAATCTGAAGGTTCATTATAGTCAGCAATGTTTGTCCAAACTTGTAGGTCACATTGATGCAGACTTGGTTGCTGAAGACTTCAAGATAAACCCTTCTGGACGCTATTGTTATGTTGAAATCTGCATGGGTAAAGTGTTGCCTGTGACTATTGCAAACTGTTTTCGCAAAGCAGGAGGTCTTTAAAGTTGTTGGAGATGATACAGGATGATGAAAACACGGTTGTATCAAATACTTGTAATGGCAGTATTATAATTGAAACTTCTGTGGAACCTTTGCTTCATCGACTGGGCTATCAGGAACTGAACATTTCAGCACAAGATTTTGTCAACATTGACAATGATATTGTTACTACATGTAGTGCTAGATCCTTGCCAGTGCTGATATTCTAGGGGCATGTGTATGCCAACAGTTTCATCTTCTGTCCTTTCTTGTCCTGACCTAGATGGAGATGATGATGATGACTGTGGGTTGCCAGTGCAAACTGTTTCACAAATGGAAGTTTCAAATTGCATGGATAAAATTAACATGCATATAATGCAGGCTGGATGCCAAGATGATTTAATTTCTCATTTCTTTGGATTTAAAGAGGCCATGGAAAGACATTTTATTAACTCAGGTACCAAGGCACAGAGGAAAATTACAGACTTTTTCATTTAAGAGTGCTTTATCATTTAAGAGTTTACAAATTCTAGAGATAATGATGACTGTGGGTTAACGGTACAAACTATTTCACAGTTGGAAGTTTCAAATTGCATGGATAAAACTAACATGTATATAATGCAGGCTGGATGCCAAGATGATTTAATTTATAATTTCTTTGAATTTAAGGATGTCATGGAAAGACATTTTTCTTCATTCAAGTACGGGTACTAAGATACAGAGGAAAATTGCAGCTTTTTCTTTTCAAAGTGTAAAAAGTGCTGTTATTATCTAGATATCTGTGCCAACGTTGTACATTAACACTTTTGGTGATTTACATATTTTCTGTGTCATACATCTGTCGTATTCAACGCTAATTCATTATTGTATTGTACGTTGCAAATGCATTACCATATGCTTGAACTCTTATCTGATAAGAGGAATTTCTGATAAGAAGAACTATTTCTTGGGTCCCTGGTGAGTTCTCCTTATCAGGTCTGCACTGTATTATGGAAAACAAATATGGAAAATTAATTTAAACACATTACTGAAAATATCAGAAGGAAAATGCATTACTAAGACAGAGCAAAATATGTGTAGACAAAGTATTTCACAAAATGATTAATAAATGCAGTAAGTCTTTGTCTATGAATATAAGGAAAAGAGCACCACGTTACGTTGAACTATGTTTTAATTGTACCAAGCTAACAGAATGATAAAATAATGTTAAAAACTTATGTATGGCTACCGTAACAAATAAAAGATTTATGAGAAAAAGAAATAAAATAAAATGTTGTCACAATAATGAGAAAGCAGTCAGATCTCACTATATCTGTGATAAAACAAGAACTTAAACAGAATAATATAAAAAAAAATATAAAATGTTATCATAACAGAAGTCTTGTTGTTCACCTTGCCTCTCTTTTGCCCCTTAGGGAGCATGATACCATCACTGAAGTAGGCGCCATGAAGAAAGTCCATGTCAAAGGTGTCAAGTGCTTCTTTAGCAATAAATGATAAGGTTTCAGACTATGCTTAACTCAACCTAATCGCCCTTTCTGACATGCCTCTTAGGTTTCTTTATTGCCCAATATATAGTGGTCCTTTTCTTTGTTGCCCATTATTGCGAGAATAAAGGGCAAGGTCGTCGCTGAATAATGGCGCCTACATGACAACAACCTCCAGCATGAGAATGGAGGTAGAAGCAGTTACTACAGCACTGACGTGGTTGTCTGAAACTCCATCAACCAGGGCAGTTATATTGTCAGACTCTCAAAACCATGCTTCGGAAAGTTCAGAACGGATGGCTGTGGCAGGAATGGAAAACATCAATAGAATCCTCAAGTCTTCAAGAACTGATGTGGATCTACTGTCCTGGTCATGCAGGGGTACGTGGCAATGAGAGATCTGACAGACTGGCCTCGAGAGCTGACAGACTGGCCTCGAGAGCACCCATAGTAGGGACACTGGACATGGATAAGGGAGAGATACTAAGGGCTATTAATGATGGCCTGCTGGATAATGACACTGCAATAGATGAATCAACAAGGCTGAGGCTGTTGGAGTTTGGCATCAAACGTGGGACTAGCAGAAATGGACGTGAGAGAGGATGCATCCGTTGTATGTACAACCAGCTTGCTTTATGTACAATTAGCATTCATACTCTTCGACATTTGCTGAGGGAGACTGGGCACCTATGGGTTTGCCCAGAATGCAGTGAGGTCGATTCTGATTAACAATAACCATTATATAGTGGTCTCATTCTTTGTTGCCCAATATATAGTGGTCCCATTCTTTGTTGCCCAATATATAGTGGAACTAGTTTAACTAACAGGACTCGATCTGATATTACCCAAAATCCCTTTACTGTTTTTGGCCTTTCTGCATCTAATATTATGCCCACTCCTCTTTCATGTTTATTTCCTCCAGAATAAATTATTTTGTAATTGTCAGAATACATTTCACCTGTACCCGTGAATCGCCTTTCACATAGCCCTAATACATTTACATTCATTCTTTCCATTTACATCTTCATGTTATCTAATTTTCCAGTCTGCATTAGTGTCCTGACATTCCAAGTTCCTATGTTTAAGTTATCTTTAATTCTAATTTTGCTAACAGTAGTTTTATGACGATCAGGTATCACATGTAGCACATGATGCTTCCCCTACCGGACGAGGTGATTCCTCTGGATTCCCCCTTAACGTCGTTGTCTTTTACTAAGAAGTTGTTTTGGTTCCAGATTGTACAAGGGATAATGCGACGGTAGTTTCCCGTTGCTTGCTGTCGGTTTGTGTACGATTGTCTCCGCTAGCCTTTGACTAAAAAATCAAACCCACAAGGCAGTGGGGAGGGAAGAAGTTAAAGCGCCTCCATCTCGCAGGTTGTCACATCATAAAGCTTCAGAGGTGATTTGATAAAGACAGCTGTCCTTCTCAACTGTCCCACCTCGCTCTCAGTGGCAACCACCTGTTTTGGTTCACGGCTGATTATTCAGTATTCTTCTTCTTCGTTGTTCATTCTGAAAAGGACGTTGGTTGCGTTGTGTCCGTTTACAGCGAAGCTGCGATATTTGCGCATTTTGGCCGACACATCCGACTTCAGCATGGCATTTTTGAGACCGGGTTAGCCTTCCCTCTTTGATCCCTACTCACTAAGCCAGACTGCAGTAATGCAGCCTGTTTTCAGGACCACCACTTGGAGGTGGAGTATGGTCTTGGTCAGCTCTGGTGCGCTGACCCTAACGCAAGCAGTCTAGCTATGGGTCGCTAACTGCATTCCTCACTGTTGACGCGACTTAGCTAACCTCTATATCTAGAGGCCATTCAACCATCCACCACCTGGTTGACGCATTTGGTAGGAGGACAGGTTCCTTCCCCAGGAATTGGCTTGTAGCTGAATTTAAATCAGCTTCCTTATTTTGTAGTAGCTTGCTTGTAGGGTTTACTTTAAAAAAAGGCCCTTGCTGATGAAATTTGTAAGTTCACCTTTGTGGTATCCATTGTTACATGGTACATCCTTTTTGAAGTCAACCAACCAAGCAAGCTATATATATATATATATATATATATATATATATATATATATATATATATATATATATATATATATATATATATATATATATATATATATATATATATATATATATGAGTGTGTGTGTGTTACATTCGCTATTTTTTTGCCGCTAAGGTGTTTTAACTTCTTGTGGCAATGCACGTACGGTACTTTCCAAGCTAGACCCAAGTCAGTAGATTTTATCAGAACGCAGCTGCTATTACAAAAGGAATGAACTGTCAATTAGCAACGTTGATAAATACAAATGCTCCGTAAAAGATCACTAGCTTCTATCAACTAGCACTGTGAAGCCCTGAAAAGGACTGCTAGCACTTGCAGGGTTGATAATTACTAAAGGTAAAGGAAGTCAGGGAAGTGAGATGTTAGTGACGTCACTATACTAGGTCCAACATCGAGAGGTGGGGTGATCAGTTTCCTTCCTCTCTGAGTTTTCATTCCCTAGCTCAACAACAAAGACAGACATGCATTTACAGCTGGATAGACTGGAGCTATACCGTGAATTTAACCCGGCACCTTTACGGCGAGAGACCAGCGGCTCTAACCACTATGTCAATCGGACGCCCAATATTAATTCTTTAAAAAGGACTACTAGCATCTGTCAGTTAGCAAGTACAGTAAAGCCCTGATAAGGGTTAGACCTGAAAAGTCCTGTTAGCCGCTCTGATGCTGCAGTTCTGCTGCACTCGAATCTGTTCGCTAAGAATGGCAGTCCTACGTTAAAAATTGTAGGCCACCTAGTTATGTTCGTTCAGAATTTTCAGCCATGGCTTAAATAATCTCAGATAACATGGCGACTCAGTTTCTGGAAGAACTTAAAATATCTGGAAGCGGACTATCAGCAATTACGATTTTTGAGACGGGTGTGGGGGGCAGGCCACAGGCACGGCATATAATGCTGATGGTAAGAAGGTGATTGCCCCATGTCGTTCCGGAGGGGGGGAAGGGGGTGCTCTGAAAAGATAAAGAAAGAATACGACTACTGCACCCTCATGCATGTCGTATATGAAACCTATATTTTAGAACCTCTGTCTGCCAGTATATATATATATATATATATATATATATATATATATATATATATATATATATATATATATATATATATATATATATATATATATATATATACTATCAGATATGCCCGGGTGAAAACATAAAGTAACTAAACTTTCTATTACAGACAGACAGTGGTTCCAAAGTATAGATTAGATAGCCCAAAGTCGCCCAAAATATGTCTCGAATGAGGCCAAAAACCTCCCGAAAAAGCCCCAAAAATCGCCCGAAGCAACTCAAAGTCGCCCAAAAATATCGCCCGACGTCGCTCAAAATATCACCGAAAGTAGCCCAGAATATCGCCCTAAGTAACCCAACATGGCCCAAAACATCGCTCAAAGTAGCCCAAAGTCGGGACCAAAAGATGCAGCAACAGAGAATGCAGTCAGCGACCCATAACTTGACTGCTTGCATCAGGGTCAGCGAACCAGAGCTGACCAAGACCGTACTCCACCTCCACGTGGTGGTCCTGGAAACAGTCTGCAGCAGTGCAGTCTGGCTGAGCGAGTACGGATCGAAGAGGGAAGGCAAACCCGGTCCCAAAAAATGACGGGCTGAAGTAAGTCGGATGTGTCGACCGAAAGGTGCAGATATCACAGCTTCGACGTAAACAGACACAACGCAACCACCGTCCTTTTCAGGGCGAACGAGGAAGAAGAAGAAGAAGCCCAAAGTCACCCAAAATATGGCCCAAAGTTGCCTAAAAATCGCAATAAGTAGCCCAAAGTGGTCCAAAATAACGCCCTAGTAGCCCAAAATACCGCCTGGAGTAGCCCACAGTCGCCCAAAATATCGCCTGAAGTAGCACAAAATATCGCACAAAGTAGCCCAAAGTCTGCCAAAATATTGCACATAGTAGCCCAAAGTCACCCAAAATATGGCCCAAAGTTGCCTAAAAATCGCAATAAGTAGCCCAAAGTGGTCCAAAATAACGCCCTAGTAGCCCAAAATACCGCCTGGAGTAGCCCACAGTCGCCCAAAATATCGCCTGAAGTAGCACAAAATATCGCACAAAGTAGCCCAAAGTCTGCCAAAATATTGCACATAGTAGCCCAAAGTCATCCAAAATATGGCCGAAAGTTGCTTACAAATCGCAATAAGTAGCCCAAAGTCGCCCAAAATTAGGCCTTAGTAGCCTAAAATACCGCCTGGAGTAGCCCACAGTCGCCCAAAATATCGCCTGAAGTAGCACAAAATATCGCACAAAGTAGCCCAAAGTCGGCCAAAATATTGCACACAGTAGCCCAAAGTCGCCCAGAATTTCGCCCAAAGTTTCCCAAATTATCGCCCGAAATAGCTCAAAAATAGCCATAGACGCCCGAAAAATCGCTTAATTAAAATATCATCTGAAGTAACACAAAAGGGGGGGATTAGATTTTAAAAAAAAGAAAAAGAACCAAGAAAAATAATACAATTAATATCTAACTTTAATTACCAAAATAACGTGTTGCGTCCCCTGAACCAATGACACACAAACTGACAAACAGAGGTTCTAAAATATAGGTTTCATTTCATAGATCTGGGTCTGAAATTATTCATGTTTTTATTTTACGTACGCCCGCTATTACTCGAGGATAATCTCCGGTTAATATGTCTAACCTGAGACTGATATTACGCGAGTATCCCTTTTTTCCCTGTACAACGACAGGTGCCCTCTCGCCATTTGGGCAGATACTCGCCGATTTCGGAGGTACCCATTAGAGCTGGGTTGGCTCAGTAGCCATTCAGGTTATAGGGTGGCCACTGAAAGACTGAAGGGTTAGGAAAAGTCATAACTTGTTCATTTTCAATCTTTTTTATTTTTTTTATTTTTATTTTTTGGTTATAGAGCATCCCTTGGAGATTAAAATGGCTACGTATGATGTCCAGCAACGAGTAAAACTCATTGACTTTTTCTATTCCAGTGAAAGATCAATTATTCAAACTCAGAGAAAATATCGCCAACATTTTAATGTCAGAGTATCTCCTGGCGATAACATGATTCAGAACCTAATCGACCGGTTACATCAACAAACAAAACTGCAGATTTTGGGGTACTGAGAATCCCAGGGAATTAAATCAGCATCAATTGCATCCCCAAAAATGCACTGTTTGGTGCGGTGTTATGGCTGAAAGAGTTATCGGCCCCTATTTCTTTGAAAATGAGGAAGGCCAGCCAGAAAGAATCAACGGGGCCCTGTATAGGACAATGCTTGAAAATTGTTTACGCCAAGCGGTCGAAGATAATCAGGAGGTATGGTTCCAACAGGATGGAGCTACTGCGCACACTGCCAGGATGGCCCTCCTGCGAGAAATTTTCGGTGAATGAATAATTTAAAAAAAATGCTGAATTTGTTTGGCCTCCGCGTTCACCTGATTTGATGGCACCAGACTTCTTTTGTGGGGCTACTTGAAAGAACGGGTTTACGTAAATAAACCTCGAACAATTCAAGAACTTAAGGAGAACATTCGAGCCGAAATCCGACGTTTAGAACCTGAAACCTTGCGTTCGGTCATGGAAAATGCTGTGGAAAGAGCCTGTATTTGTGAGCAGGAAAATGGTGGTCATTTGAGAGATGTCGTTTTTAA